>QANT01000516.1:0-88419 GCA_003254885.1 Purshia tridentata
ACTCTATCTTTTGTTGGCATGGGTAACATTGTAACAAAGGAGACCTTTGATTGGATGTTAAAGGGCTCTAAGATTCTCACAGCTTCATCAACCATTTCGAGGTGCATGGACGACATTGTTGGCCACAAGGTAAAACATATATTAATATTAAACACTGCACACGCATCAAAGTGACGTGGGTTTGTCTTCATACACAAAAGTATATTTATCTTCACAGACAATTTAGCAATATAGATCCTTACGTTGTTAGATTTTGTATATCTAAATCATTTTAATTATATTGAGTCTTTTTTTAATATAAATATATATGATCTATAATTAGGCTAAGAAATATATATAGTATCTTATATGTTGTCAGACCCTTTAAAAGAAAATTTCGGTATATATAGTGTAATTTCATTTATCTAACATGTTAATAGACCATATGAATCTAGAAAGACAAATATTAAGATAAGAATCAACATGCATATATATATATATATATATATTATTCATGATCGAGACTAATAATTCGAAAACTTGATCATTAATGATTACTAAGGACTCGTTTGATGCATAGGATATGATTAGATATGATAAATGACCAAATTCATATGTATTCAAGAAAAAAGTTTCTAACATGAAGGAATAACATGTATTAAGATTGAGTAATCATAATGGGAAACTTATTCCTTCCAACCCCCTAAAAATAGTGGGATTAAATAATCCATCTTCTTCCTTCAAGTTAGAAGACACCTATTTTGTTTTTCTTAGATTACACATTATAGTCATTTATCATATTCAATCCTATTTTATACACCAAACCAGGCTAACGGTACAAATTTATCATTGCTTGACAACATATGGTTCTAGATATTGTGTGGCAAGAAAATATTTTCCTATATTTGTATACGTGATTAATAAACTTATATGAAAGCTTAGTCTTATAAATTAATTTCCTAAGCATGTACAAAATGTACATATATATTTTCAGTTCGAACAGAAGAGGGGACACGCAGCTTCAGGTGTTGAATGCTACATGAAGCAATATGGGGTCTCGGAGGAAAAGGCGTATGATGTGTTACAAGGACGAGTTGTGAGTGCATGGAAGGAGATAAACTTGCAGCTGCTGCGACCCACTGAAATGCCAATGCAGATCCTCATGCCTATTGTTAATTTTGCACGAGTCATGGATGTCCTTTACAAGGTGGAAGACAGCTTCACACATGTCGCACAACCAGTAAAAGATGGCGTTGCTTCATTACTAATAGATTCTATTCAAATATGATGAGTTTAATTAATAATTCACTTTCGTAATTTAATAATTCCTGGGATCAGACCTCGGGCAATTGTCATTTAAATATAGTTTTTAATTAAAAAGCAGTAGTGCTTGTTTAAATACTTGTGTAAGGTTATGTTTCTGCAGTGTGCTCATTTTGTAAGTGTGGTCGCTTGTACTTTCGGGAATAAATCAATAAATACTTACAATTTTGTAAGTCTTCTTTTCTCGATCTCTTATAATATATCTTCTGGGATGCATGGTAAATGGTATCAGAGCCATTTCATTGTTGTGGATGTTAAAAATGCCTGGGCCAAAACCCGAAAAGCAATAAGGCCCAGTCCGAAATGACGGTATGAAAGCCCCAAATAATGCAAGTAAAACCCGAAAGGCAAAGTATAGAATTAAGCCCGGAACAAAGGATAACCCCCCTCTTTAATTAGAATAACACCCCATTAACCACCATAATACCACCCACGAAAAAAACCCCCACAACCAGGCTCATCAAGAAGGTTTAATGAGAGAAATAAAGGGGTGAACGTAAAAGACAATGGAAAAGCCCACTTTGCTATAAAAGGGTAATATACCTCCACGCAATCGGGGACGGGGACAAGGGAAAAAATGAAGAAACGCACTGAATCTAGACTCATTTTGGCATCGGAGTGTTTTTTGCAGGTACACCCCCCCTCCGCATTTGTGGATGACGACTGAAGATGGAATTTGGCTTCTTAAGATGATCGTGAACAATTTTTGTTGACCAATTATCATTACTGGAGATTTTTGGCATCAACAATTGTCTTGTTAATCATAGTGCCTATTTTCTAAATAGTGCTAGGGTCGCATTTGGGAATTTGGGCATGGTTTTCTTAGGGTTTTGGAAACTGGTTTCAAATGAATAAGAAACAACATGCATGGATAAGGGATCACATGAGTGGGGGACGTAACCAATTGAACATGTATATGTCTTCCATTTTTTTTTTTTCAATTGAAGTGGTCCCAAATTTGTGAACTATGTGTGGCTTTCATTCAACAGGGTAGAGGGTATATGCAGCACATATTGTATGTTGATCGATCAGCATCATATAGATGAGGCTGACTTGGTGATAACCCAAGTTTATAAAATGCATTACTAGTGTATATTGAGTGACATGGGTGAGAGATGTTAAATTTTGATATATTAGAATAATATATTATCTATTAAATCCTTCATTTTTACTACTAGATATTTAGATGGAAATTATAGTTTGTCAATTGTCATACTTTCTATAGGCTGGAGTAAAAGAAAAAAAGTTATTCTTTAAATGGTTTTATTTTGTTAAGGTAGTATTAGAAAGATAAGAGTTTCTGGCAAGTTTTGGGTGTTGGCAATTTTTATGATTAATTAGGAACTCATGTATGACTTTGAATGATTAGAAATTTATATTCTAGAAATTTTGTTGTTGAATGCAGAGGATCACAATGCAGAGGATGAGACATATGATGCAGGTGATGAGGGTTATGATCCAGATGATGGGCATGCTGATGCAAGGCAGAGAGAGGAGATTGATGGTGGCTCAGACTCTGACCTATATGCTGAAGACAATGATGTGGCTCAAGACGATGATCAATTATTTGAAAACAATGTAAAAATGAGAGACATAGCTAGGTGGGCGGTTAGCCATGTATAAAGGTGAGCAGTTCTTTTTGAGACATTTGCATGGAAATTTCAAGGAGCAGTACAAAGATAAGGCATTCAAAGATTTGTTATGGGCTGCTCATAAAGCACCAAATTTGGCTGATTTTGAAGAAGTGATGGAGAAGTTAAAGAATATGGATGATGGGTCTTATAATCGGTTGATGAGCATATATCCTAACAGGTGGGCTAGGCATAGGTTTGCTTATATGGTGAAATGTGACATGTTGCTTTGTAAGACATCTAACCTCTGTATTGTAGAGGCTAGGGACCAACCCATATTGACAATGTTGAAAATGATTAGATGCAACCTCATGAAAAGGTTAGAATGTTCTGTCAAGGGTTATAATATGTGGCCTAGGACCAACAATGACCCACCCCTACGATGGTGAAGAAACAACATGGTAGGCCAAAGAGGGCCAGGAAGAAGGATCCCCTGATAGAGAAGGGACAAGCTATGAAGGGGAAAACCAAAATTACATATAGTCAATGTTAAAAGACAAGGCACAACAAAAAGTGACATTTGGCCAAAAAAACAACTGTAGGTGCTAGAGTTGTTGGGAATGTTTTTAAAATGTTGGAGGCGGCGGCAAATTTTTTATAAAATACATGGGGGCTTCTCTGATGCGAGAATGAAGACCAAGTGTATAAAAAGTATTATAACTATAGAATTTCACTATCATTGTAGAATTTTATGACTTTGGTGCTTTTTCTGCACCTAATCCGCACTCTTTTTCTACATCTGAAAATAATTTATAATTATACACCTTATAAATTATGATCACAATCTAATTATATTTTAGTTAAAATTGAAATTTTCAATTGATCTTATCCTGTCAACATTAAAAAATAATATATTATTTTTGGTCAAGAAAAATAAATAAATTTATGTTGATATCATTTTCAATCCAACTTGCACCATTAGAAAAGAACATATAAAGTTTGTTTACTTGAGGGGACATTTTTGTGCGGTTTAGTCCAAGTTGTCCAGCCACAAAATCTCAATTGTCTGAAGCTTACGAACCTAAACCCAAAAGCCGGTCCTATATTTGTCATATTTCACTGTTTTCACACACTTATAAGTTATAACATTCACCGCCTCCGCCGAAATGTCGTCCAAAATCCGATTCGGAATTCTGGGCTGTGCCGAGATAGCCCGAAAAATCTCTCGCGCCATAACTCTGGCCCCTGACGCCAGACTCTACGCCGTCGGGAGCCGTTCGATCGAGAAGGCCACCGCGTTCGCCAAGGCCAACAACTTCCCTCCCGACGCCAAGATCTACGGCTCCTACGACGCCCTTTTGGACGACCCGCACGTCGACGCCGTCTACGTCCCGCTCCCCACCAGCCTCCATATTAAGTGGGCAGTCGCTGCGGCCCAGAAGAAGAAGCACATCTTGCTCGAGAAGCCCGTGGCGTTAAACGTGGCCGAGTTTGACAAGATTTTGGAGGCGTGTGAATCCAATGGGGTGGTGCTCATGGACGGTACCATGTGGATGCACCACCCCAGGACTCAAAAGATGTGGGAGTTTCTCTCTGATGAGAACCGGTTTGGTGAGCTCAAAACGGTATGTATGTATTTATATATATTGATTCGTTTGAGCATGCTTAGTTATTGAGACGAAGGTAGATTTTACAAGAAAAAAGAAAAAAAAATTTTTTAGTCTCTTTTTTAATATTTTAATTATAGAGTTAATTACGTAAATAGTTTACTTATTATTCACTAAATATTGTTTTAGTCCACAAATTTTTTTAAGTGTTATATTGGTCTTCGAATTGTTTGAAAGTTTCATTTTGGTCCAAATTTGCCCCTCAATTTCGTATCTATGAGTTGACTTTGAGTGACAAAATTGTCCATTTTAAATTAAAATAAAACAAAGAAACAATTACTGAACCAGTATAGAACTTAAAAAATTTTGTGTACCAAACTGAGAAATAACGTATAATAAGTGGACTAGTTTTGTAATTTCCTCTTAATTATATTATTCTGGTTTTTTTTGTTTTGAGTGGAAAATTTGGTAGTGACTCATTTGGTTTACCTCTTGAGAGTGGAAAATTGGTTAATAAGATTTTTTTTCTAGATTGGAGAAAATTCAGAATTTGTTACTGTTGTTATGATGGATAATTTCAGGTTCGATAATAAGCTAGAAAAGATAATCTTTGGGGAACAAATAAAGAGTGATGCTGAAGTTGGGACTTGTTTGGTAAATTTCTATATTTGTATAATGAGTATGATTGGAATTCATTCTATTTTATAACGCATTCTAGATTTGCATGAGGATTAAAAATTGGAATTGATTTAAAATTTAGCAAAGTTCTATTTACACCCCCCTCTAGGATGCACTTACATTTGGTATTGATTCTGTTGGCATGTCTTCCTAGAGGAACAATCTGCTTTGTGTCTACCTATTTTTGAAGAAGATAACCATCAACTATGAAAAAGGGAAGCTATTAAGTCAAACTTTAGAGCCTTGAATGTCATGATGCATTATGTCTCAAATGACAGCCGCGTAACCATTGTGAACACAAGTAGTGCCAACATTTCTGGGTACCCTTGTGAACACAGTAGTGCCAACATTTCTGGGATGCCCTTAAATCTAGACTTGAATGCATGTTAATAGCCAATAGGTTGTGAAAGCAACTCCACTCTAGCTCCTAGTGGTTCCAGTTCCATCGTTTCTTCACTTTCATGAATATAATATGAGAAACGATGACCAGAGAAACCCTCCAGAAGTTCAACTTCTGGTTCAGTGGATTTGTTATTGGAATCAGAGAACTATGAATTCCTGACAGTGAGTTTAGTTAACGTTTTTCAGCTGGGAGCAGTGAACTTATAGGTTTCCTTGACCTGTGAAAAATTGTATATGACTAGACTGGTCTTAGATATAATGAGGCTTTCTAGTAGCTCTACAACTGCATTTCTGAGAGTCAATTACAACCCTCAAGAACTCATGGTAAGAGAGATATAGTTATCTGTCACTATTGTGAAACGGAAGGTTACCGCTGATATGAGTGCAAAGCCAAGAGTGGACATTCCAGATTCACTGGAAAGTCTTCAGACAACAAACAGACTGTCTACTCTGAGGAGGCTAGCCACAGTGACACTTCAAGTCATAAGTCTAGTCACACTTGAAAACATGCTAACTTAATAGCTTTAAGAGGATATCATCTGGCGACCTTTGGATTAGGCCAATTTCCCAGACCCTTTGGTGGCATAGTAAAGTGAAAACATTGTGGGTGTCCTTTTTATGTAGAGAACTACCATCTCATTATCATTTTATATACATCTAGGTTAAATAGAGCATGATGCATAGCACTGCATAGAATTTTAGAAGGCAGCAAGACTTAAATTAATTCCTAGAAATTGTTAGCTACTAGACTACATTAACCACGCAACAAGGATAAAAGTAATTAGGCGTAAAATAGTAGGGGTTAAGAATTAGACAGATTCCCTGGCCCAAAAAAAAGAATTAGACATATTAACAATACTATTTAGCAAAGACATTAGATTGGGCTTGAATTGGGTTTGGGGTTTAGGAATCCAATCCCAAACGCTTAACCTTCATTTTGGTTGGCTATGACTGGGTTGGGATAAACTCTCCCCAATGTTCTGCCTCAGTGAAGAGCATGTAATTTTGGTTCTATGTATTACAATAGTAATGATAATTGATTCAAAGACAAGCATATTAGCCTTGTAGGATGACATGTTACTGGCTGGTACTTTGGGTTGCAACCCTTGTAAGAATATAGCAGCTGCAAATTAAACTTGTTCATGTTAATTTCTACACTTGGATAAGTGCTTTTGGTTGTTATTATGATGCTTAGCTTGCTGCAAATATAGTCTGCCAGAATGATTCAACTTTTATTGGCAGATTAGATGAGATATGGTTAGGTGATCATAATTTTAGTTTGTACCAGCTGTGGATTTAAAATCTCTTTCAAATTCGGTTTCTGCTATTGTTTTTAAATACATTCTCGTTGGCTTCCACAGATACACACCTGCTTTACATTTGCTGCTAGTTTCTGCTATTGTTTTTAAATACATTCTCGTTGGGTTCCACAGATACACACCTGCTTTACATTTGCTGCTGATCCTGATTTTCTCAAGAATGATATTCGTGTGAAGCCAGATCTTGACGCTCATGGTGCTCTTGGGGATGAAGGGTGGTACTGCATCAGGGCAATCCTGTGGGCCAATAACTATGAACTTCCTAAAACAGTAATAGCCTTGCGTGGCCCTGTATTGAATGATGCAGGGGTTATTTTATCTTGCGGGGCTTCTCTACATTGGGAAGATAGGAAAGTGGGAACCTTCCACTGCTCTTTCTTGTCAAATTTGACGATGGATATAGCTGCTGTTGGTACAAAGGGAACTTTGCATGTTAGTGATTTTGTTCTTCCTCACCAAGAGAAGGAGGCCACTTTTTCTATAGCTTCGAAAACTGGATTCGATGAATTTGTGACTGGTTGGGTACCACCACCAAGTGATCATATTGTTACCACTAATCTTCCACAGGAGGCTCTCATGGTAAAAGAGTTTTGTCGTTTGGTATGGGATACTAAACAGGGTTCAGAACCTGATAAGAAGTGGACAACCCGTAGTAGGAAGACACAGCTTGTACTGGATGCAGTGAAGGCATCAATTCACAGGGGTTTTGAACCTATTGATGTTGTTTAATGACTGAGGCTCATCTGATCTGTGTTTTTCTATCCTCATTGAGCTGTGTTGTTGTAGCCAATAATAAGATCTTCATTCCGGTGTATTAGGTTTATGGTATCTTCAAGCTGGCTCAGAGCCGGGTGAACTCATTGTAATGAAACAAACATTCAGGTATAATTTATGTTTACTTAATTAAATTAAATAAAAGACTTTATTAACAAAGAGATTTTGTGTAATTCAGAAACTCACCCATGTTACTAGAGAAATATAAAGTTAGTAGTGAATTTCTTTTGTTTTTTGTTAGATGTAACAATTCTTTCACTGACCCCATGTAGATGTTGACATAGGAGGGAGTCTTTTGAGATTCAAACTGCACTATGAATATAAGATTTAATTCAATTCACTGAAATTGTAACATTAGGGGAGTGCGAATAACAGTCCTAATATTATCATTAGGGCTATAAATCGGCTCGATACAGATTCAAGTTCATATCGAGTTTGGCTCAGGTTTGACTCATTAAAGCTCGGCTCGTAAAAGAAACAAGTTAACCCAATGTTCACTCATTTAAGAAACAAGCCAAGTTTGAGCTTTGATATGTTTGGCTCGGAATGTTTCTGAGCAACTCGTATTTTCTTATGAAACAGCTTGTGTACCAAGTTCGGTTCGTTCGTTCGAATTATAAATCTTAATATTTTATTTTTTATAATTACATTTTAAAAATTATATATATTGTTCACAACCACAAGACCAAAAGCAAGAAAAAAAACATAAGACCCAAAGAAATAAGCTTGTCTTATGGTCTAGCACAAGAGAAGGTGTCCAAAATAAGCAAACAAATAAATGTACAGGATGAGACACATGATGCAGGTGATGAGGGCTATGATCCAGATGATGGGCATGCGCTGATGCAAGGCAGAGAGAGGAGAGTGATGGTGGCTCAGATTCTGACCTATATGATGAAGACAATGATGTGGCTCAAGATGATGATCAATTATTTGACAACAGGGTAAAAATAGGAGACATAGCTAGGTGGGGGTTAGCCATGTATAAAGGTGAGCAGTTCTTTGTGAGACATTTGTATGGCAATTTCAAGGAGCAGTACAAAGATAAGGCATTCAAAGATTTGTTATGAGCTGCTGATAAAGCACCAAATGTGGCTGGTTTTGAAGAAGTGATAGAGAAGTTAAAGAATATGGATGATGGGTCTTATATAATTGGTTGATGAGCATATATCCTAACAGGTGGGCTAGGCATAGGTTTGCTTATATGGTGAAATGTGACACGTTGCTTAATAATCTTTGTAAGACATCTAACCTCTGTATTGTGGAGGCTAGGGACAAACCCATATTGACAATGTTGGAAATGATTTGATGCAACCTCATGAAAAGGTTAGAATGTTCTGTATGAGAACATATGAACCACTTATATGAGGGCATATGAACCACTTATACACCCTGTCAAGGGTTATAATATGTGGCCTAGGACCAACAATGACCCACCCCTACGATGGTGAAGAAACAACATGGTAGGCCACAGAGGGCTAGGAAGAAGGATCCCCTGATAGAGAGAAGGGACAAGCTATGAAGGGGAAAACCAATATTACATAGAGTCAATGTTAAAAGACATGGCCAAAAAAAAAACTGTAGGTGCTAGAGTTGTTGGGAATGCTTTTAAAATGTTGGAGGTGGCTGCAAATTTTTTATAAAATACATGGGGACATCTTTGATGTGAAAAAGAAGACCAAGTATATAAAAAGTAGAGGCTTTTAGATTTTAGTCCTTCAATAAGATTAAACCTTTTTGGTTCTGTTTTTGCTTTGTTCTGCCTTTGAGGCTTTTAGATCTTAGTCCTTCAATAAGATTAAAAATTAAATAAAACCTGATGTAAAATTAGAAATTGATTTTAGTCCTTTGACTATTTCCACATCAGCATTCATATTACAGCTCATATTTATTTATTTTTTATTATTTTAATTATTTTATTTTTTCTCAAAATACCCTTGTATTTAAATATTTAAATTTTGTATATTCTCCATTTGTAAGAGCCAATTTAAGATTGATTTGTCTTGATTGACTCCTATAATGATGCAAAATATTATACCTAAAAAAGTAAAGTTACCAAAAACAAAATAAATAATTATCAAGATTAAGAATTATTATGCATAAAACGAGATAAATAAATAAAATAAAAATAAAATACAAGAAATGTACTAAACAAAATGATTAAAATAAAGTACTTAAAGAACATACCTAAATAAAATACATATACTAGTGTACCTTTTAGCATACCTAGTCTATACTGTTCCTATTAGCGTACCTACACTAGTGTGTCCTGTTAGCGTACCTATACTAGTGTACTTATATAACAACAACCCCAATTAAAATACCTACACAACAAACACAATTAAAATATCTACACAGGCACCCTAACTAATCCGATCAAGTTCCTTACTCCTTGTTAAGCACCCTACTCTAATATAAAACTCTTAGCTGCCATTTTCGCCTTACCCATTGGATTCATGTTGTCTATGAATCTAAAGCATTCTCCCTCCTCTCTCTTTAAACCAAGATTACCATGTTAAATTTCATTTTTGAAATCTTTTGAGAAAATTTAGGATATTACAGCTGAGGTAATTAATTACAGGTTGGATTGATTTTGTGGGAAGGATATTGCAGCTGGGGTAATTAATTACAGGTTGGGATGATTTTGTGGGAGCTAAGGTTTTGTATATAAATAATATTAAGGTCAATTAAATATATATTAAAATGGTGTATTAAAATCTGGACTTATATTAGAAAGAGAAAAACAATCAATTTACAGACAAACATCTTAATTAAGCCCCTAAATCTAAGCAACCAAATAAATGTAAATTCATTTTGAATTTTGAGTGAAATTAATTATGACAATAAAAAAAATTATCACAAGGGTATTATAGGAAGAGGGAAACCAAAAATATTATTAAAAAATAAAAATCTGATGTGGAATATGTACGCTGACATGGACGTATAGTTAAAGGACTAAATTCAATTTTTGATCTTACATCAGGTGTTAATCTAAACTTGAACTTATCAAGGGATTAATGTCTAGTTTTCTGTTTAATTTATAGGGTGAGAGTAGACCCATCATCTTCAGCCATTCCCTAAATTTTTTTGGAAATTTAAGTTTTAGAGGAAAATAACATAAATATAGCTGCAATCCTTTTTTAAGAGTTAAGATCTCTTCAAATTAAAAAATTCTACATGCAATATAATATGCATATTACATGCAAATTTACTTCTTTTTAAAAAACCACCCAAATAAGTTGACTGTATCATTATGCTAATCTCAAAAAAAAATTATAAATAAACACAGCAAATATCCCGCTAAATTCTTAGGAGTGTGCTAAAAAAAAAAAAATTTATTAAATTTTTTTATAGCTATTTTAATTTTTAGTCCAGGTTGTTAAACCCTTTTCTAAAACCCTTCAAATCAGAGCAAAATTGAAGCAAGCAATATGAGCTCCTCTCTGTCTCTCCGCCACCGCTCTATTACACACCTCACGCGCCGGCTCTCATCTTCACCCTTCTCCACCAGCACCAAACTCCCCACTCTCTACGAACCCACTTCCTCCACCACCCAAAACGAAGCCGTACCCACCAAACCCCTCCAACTACTCTCATGGGGCAGAGGCGCCTCGGGACAACTCGGCGGCGGCATCGAAGAGCTCCGACTCTACCCAACCCCAGTCGCCAACCTCATCCTCCCCTCCTCCTCCTTCGCTCTTTCACCAACCCCAGGTCGAATTCAAATACCCAATACCTCAAACAAAGAGAACAATAGTGTTGTAGAGGTGGGCATTTCTTGTGGGTTATTCCACTCGTCGCTATTGGTGGATGGCAAGGTTTGGATTTGGGGCAAAGGCGATGGCGGTCGGCTCGGTTTTGGGCATGAGAATTCCGCGTTCCTGCCCACGTTGAACCCTTATTTGGACCCGGTCCGGTTCGTAGCGCTTGGTGGGTTGCATTCGGTTGCGCTTACCACCCTCGGCGAGGTCTATACTTGGTCAGTACAATACTAAAGACTGCACATTTCTAGCATTGCATCAAATGTTCCAATTGCATCTACATTTTATGTGTTGAAAGACCATTTTTTTTTTTAATGTTCATCGAATATATTGCTCTATGAACTCTTGCTTTTGGTTGGATAACTTCATGGTTGTCTGTTAAACATGAAGCTTGCAGGGGTTATGGTGGTTTTGGTGCACTTGGGCATTCTGTGTACACTAGAGAATTGTTCCCTAGATTGGTGGAAGGCTCATGGAGTGGGAAAATACATCACATTTCAACTAGTGGGACGCATACTGCTGCCATCACGGAATCAGGTTTGTTATTGTCGTTTTTTATGGGATTAATTGTGGAAGTATGTTGCAGATGACATGCGTTTCTGTTCAATAAGATGGTTTAAAGATTTTATGCTTATATGTTAATTTCTAGCTATTACTTATTGGATGTAGGAGAACTTTATACATGGGGTCGAGATGAAGCGGATGGTAGATTGGGTCTTGGTCCTAACCGGGGCCCAAATGAGGGTGGTGGACTTAGCATACCCTCCAAAGTGAAAGCATTACCTGTGCCCGTGACCGCTGTTTCTTGTGGAGGGTTTTTTACAATGGCACTAACTGAAGATGGGGAACTCTGGAATTGGGGAGGTACGGTTGCCACTTATTTGTGGAAATTTTTTTTGCTCCCATTATACAAGTCAATTGATTTTATTTTTTGGGGGAACTTGTAAAAAGAATACTGAAAGGAGCAATATTATGCCCTATATAAACATGGATTGCCCTAAGAGAGTAACTTTACAATATAATGCCAATGCCAAGTAAGTGTAATAAAATTATTGTAGGATATGGTGATGTTGTTATTGAATTTCTCCAACATATTCAGTCGTTGGGCAATGAGTTTTGTGGAAATAAATTTAGACTCTCAGAGATAGTAATTGAAGAGGACCATAAGGGGATTAAAAACTGGATATAGTTTATTTTTAACAATCTTAAAGCCACTGGAAATTCTATAGATGACAGTAATTGCCAGTACTCTTCAATAAGTGGATTAGCTAATTGATTGTTGATGTTATTGCCCTCTTTGAGTCTTTGACTGACTTTCAATTGCTTCACTTTTATGAGGATAATGAGCTTATCTCGTTTTCTTGGTGTTTCCTCAGCAAACTCTAACTTTGAGCTTGGAAGGGGTGATAGGGTTGGTGGTTGGGTACCAAAACCAGTTCCCAGTCTTGAAGGTGTTTGTATCGTTCAGATTGCAAGTGGCGGATATCATTCTCTTGCGTTAACTGGTAAAGTGACGGTAGTGTCTCATGATTGCAGCAGCAACTATGCTATAATCTTTTATTTCTTGAAGGGTTAAGTCTTATTTTTGGTCCTTCTTGCATTTTGATTTCTAGATGAAGGTAAAATACTTTCTTGGGGCCATGGTGGGCATGGTCAGTTGGGCAACTCTTCAATCCAAAGTCAAAAAACACCTATGGTTGTTGAGGAATTAACTGATGAGTGTGTCGCCTATATTGCTTGTGGAGGGTCATCTTCAGCAGCTATAACAGGTAAGATGATTTGTGTCTTGTCTTCTCTGGTACCATACTCTATTAGGTTTAGAATGATCTTGTTTTGACACTCAAATGTGTAGTTTTTTGCACCCTTTAATTTTACATTCCATCAGAGTATTTATAATGAGATATAAATGTGCTATGGTAGTTGGCACAGGTTGATTCGTAATTAGAAAATTTAGTCATACAGTAGAAATTAACATGGCTAGGCAGATGTTCTGATTTTGGTTCAATCTAGTAAACTTGGAAGTTTCATACTTTCCTAAATTTTAAAATTAGTGTATACTGTCTTTTATCTCGTAATAGATAAAGGAAAGTTGTATATGTGGGGAAACACCAAAGATTCTCAATTAGGAGTTCCTGGGCTGCCAGAGATACAACCATTCCCTGTTGAAGTGAAATTTCTAATGGAGGATGATGGATTAGGACCCCACAATGTGCTTTCTGTTGCAGTTGGTGCATCTCATGCCATGTGTTTGGTTTCAAGGTCAGTTGTTAAAGATTTCATTGTGATGATCATGATCATTTCTTTTTTCTCTAATATATATAGATTCTATAACAGGGATGGGCTGTCCAACTGAGCTAAAATGGAGGAGAACATGAATGACCATGATTCTAAGGTTAAAATGATTTATATCTATAAAGATTGTATTGCACGTGAGAAAGATGACTGCTAGTCTATAGAGATAGAAAGACGAAGAAGATTATACAGGAGATAAAATGTTAATACTTGAGTTCAAGAAATTGCTTCCCCTCCCTCTAGCACAGTTCTGCATCAAAGGTTCCTACTCAGCTTGCTCAAAACTCTATAACCTTCTTCCAAATGCTCAACGTCTGTTGCAAGGATCAGATGACATTTGACAGAACTCAGTTATTGTAGACATATGAGAGTTTTTGAGATTCTATAAATTATTGGCAGAACGGGTAGGTATCCTGCTGTGTATTCTTGTAATGACCTATTGTTCATTCTTCTTTGTTGTCCCAGTTACTACCAACTTTACTACATTTTTGTTGATGTTTTGGACTCAGGCTGTTCAGATACTTGCTGCAGATGAAAGATCTGTTCCGACTGATATAAATTGTGCTTCATGTTTCTTTCAGAGTCTAGTTTGCTTGTGATATTATTAACTTTTCTTGTGAAATACATCCCAAGTCATGAAAAACGGTTACTTTTTCATGGGTTGCATGGATGGTGTCAATTGGCATACTTAAGGCTGATATGGCAAGTAAATATCTGGTCTGGTGTCCCTACAGTCATTTTCACTGCTTCAGAGCAAAAAACTTGAGCAAGTGCGGTCAGAGATCCAACTCTTTGGCTTAGTACATTCACTTGGGTTGCTTTCATATTTAAAGCTACTGTCTGGTGATGTGATGAGAGGCTTAAGGTGTGGCTGAGGAAGCCATGATTTTGTAACTTTCATGACAGAGGAACACATCATTGTCCTTGGCTTGACCTCTAAGGCTGTAAAAGCTGGCTTTCGCAGCAGATACAAACTTGTATGAATGTGTATGACCTATCTTTCTTGTGGTGACATATGCCATTCTCTGTCTTTTCTTTAGGGTACAAAGCTACAGAGTTCAACTAGTATTTACTGATAAGAAACATCAATATGATCGTTGGCATCGTCCACTTGTGACTTGTGACGCTTGGGTAAACTCCATTTGCCCATCAAATGGGTTTTTCCCTTATCTTCTTAGACCCCCACAGTCTAGGAGACAAAACATGCGTGTATGTATGTATGTATGGACCACCACCGAGGCTGAGAATGATCGTTTGGTGCGTGACAAACTTCAATTATTCACTCAATTTGCCTCCATCTTATTCACACCTCTCACGACAAACATTTACCAACAGCTTATATGGCCCATAAATATTTTCCCCGCCCTTTGCATGATTCCAAATCCAAATGACAACATAAATTATTACATGCTATTATGTATATATTGCCCGCAGTAAAATAAATTTACAAAATTCATTAACAATCAATCACAATATAACAAACACTGGTCAATCTTGTTATTACTCAAAAATATACATTAAAAAGTGGGTAAATAGTCATTTTGGTCTTTACATTATTACACTTGTATCTGTTTGGTCCCCAGACTTTTAATTTAGAAAATTAAGGATTCTGACTTTTTCAATTTTGTCAATTGAGGACTTTTTCATCAATTCATACATTTTTCATTCAAATTTATGCTTTTATAGCACCATGTAGAGAACTTTTTTAGGGCAAAATAGTTCCTTTCATTTAGACTTTACCATTTTTTCCTCCTTCATTTTTCATTAAATTTGGATGAAAAATGTGTAAATTGACAAAAAAGTCCTCAATTAGCAAAATTAAAAAATTCAGAGTCCGTAATTTTCCATATTAAAAGTCTGGAGACCAAACTAATACAAGTGTAATAGTCTGGGGACCAAAATAACTATTTACTCTTAAAAAGTTGGTAGCATTACTTTTAATATCAAGTTGGTAAATGCTATCTTTTTTTCCAATTTACTTTTTTCACCAAATCAAATTATTATTAAAATCATGTGTTTATTTAATTATAATTATATAATTAAATGATTTTAAATTTTTATAATTTAATTTATAAAATGAGCAGTTCCGACAATAAATTTATATTGAAAATTGAGAATAATACAAAATAAAAATCGATAGTAGGCTGATATCGAAAAAAGTTGATAGTATTCCTCTAAAAAGTTTCATATTAGTATTAACACGTATATTATCTGTTCTGGGACGGTTCCCATACAGGTTTAACCGTTAACGCGAGCAAATATGAACACAAACCAAAAAACGAAAGTTACAAGGTCGGATTTATGGAAGAAATAATAATGTTACGTGATGTCGCACCAACTTCCTTAATATAGTGTGCTAAACGAGTGACCTCTGTAGTAGGAGTGTAGGACCCACCAATGTATATCAGCCTACTAGCCTAGCCGTAGTTAAACACCGAGCACTGCGACGCCGGCCTCGACAGCCCAGTTCCCGCGCTGGCCGGGCACGCCTCCATCCCCACCGGCGGCACCATGCAGTTGTAACTCAAGCACAACGACACCGTATCCGGCAATGCCGACCCGAGTTCCACCTGAAACCCAGATATGTAATTGTGCTGCAGATAAAATGTTCTGGTGTTGCCAAGGTTCACGCTCTTAACGTACTCCCTAGGTACAACCCCAATCAGACGGTTGTTGTTTAGATACAAGCTCTCAACACCGGCTAAGATGGGAGATAGCTCCCCTGTCAGCGCGTTGTGGCTCAAGTCCACGATCGAACCCTCACCGTACGATGGCTGAGCCTCGGGGCCCACGCGCGGGACCCACCCGGATAGATTGTTCCGTTGCAACAGGAGGGAAGGGAGGCTGGTACGGAACAGAGAGGCTGGGAGGGGCCCGCTGAAACGGTTCATGCTCAGGTCGAGGTGCACTAACTCGGAGAGTGAATCGAAGCCGCTGATGGGACCCCACATTGCGTTCTCGGACAACGAGACGTAACGGAGACTTGACGGAAGCGCAGGCGGTAACGGACCGTCGAGTCTATTGCTTTTCAAATCCAAATGCAGGAGCTGGGACTTAACGCCGGGTAACCCGCCGGACAATGAATTGGAGGCCAGGATGAGGACCTTGAGCATGGGCAGTCGGGTCAGACCCGGCGGGACCGACCCGGTGAGGCGGTTGTAGCTGAGGTCGAGGGTGTGGAGGTTGGGGAGGAGAGAGAGCGTGGCGGGGATTGGGCCAGTGAGGCGATTGTTGGTTAGGGAGATGACTCGGAGGCTGGCGAGTCGGCCGAGTTGAGTGGGGACGGGACCAGTAACGATTCCCGGGTAGAGAATGAGCTGAGTCAACTCGGAGAGGTTAGCGAGGGAGGGAGGGAGGGAGCCGGCGAGTCCAGGAGAGTCGGAGAGGCCGGTGCCGAGTGTGAGGGTGTCGACTCGGCCGGAGGAAGAGCAAGTGACGCCAGAGAAGGTGGAGCAGGGATCAGGAGCGGCGAAGTTCCAGGTGGAGAAGAAGGCGGGGGCGCGTGGAGAGGGGACGTCGGTGAGGGAGTTTCTGATGGCAATGAGCGCGTGGAGATCGAGGGGGTTAATGTTGTGGTGTTGTTGGAGTGATGGAGGGGTGAGAATGAGGAGGAGTAGAAGAAGGAGGAGTAGTTGGGCGGCCATGAAAAAAAAACACAAGGAGAGCAGAGCAGAGCAAAGCAGCAGTGAAAACAGAGGACTCAGGGGTCAAAGTACATGGAGTCGATCTTCATCTATCTACCCAACTCAAAATTTCTGCCGCTGCTTTTTCATGGAAATCGTAGTATGTGATGGTGATGATGATATAACCGTTAGCTTGCGTAATGGTATATATATTGTGGCCCAACCTATTTAATTTTGTCACCTTCTTCACTTTCATTACTATTAATTTTATCCTTCTTTATCTTACATTTATTGTGCTATGTAATTCACATGACTGATGCTAGATACAGGACCAATTAGATAGTTAGATTACATTAGTGAATCATATTTATATGTTAATGCTATTTATTATAATCAGTTACTAATCAATATATCACACTACTATTTTATGATGTATGATATCATGATCACATTGGGGAGTGATAGCTATATTATATCTTACACAGAATTAATATCAATATATATCCATTAATGTGCTTTAATATGGTACAATCAATTTTGTTGGATTCAAATATAACTCACAATTTAAAATGACCATAGTGGTCCATGAGTTAGTGATGCCTAATTAACATTAGCCAATTTGATGTAACTACATTAACTATTTCCTTATGAGGGGTGGTTAGCCTATAGTACTAATACTTAATGAACCTCTAATTATATATCAGCACCAGTGGGTAATCAACCTTTTTGCATCACTTAATTCAAACTATAAATAAACGTGCTTGCAGAGTTAAGAGATCATGGAATCATAGTGGTGACTATGAGAGAGAGTTCACCAACCATGCTCTGTTGTAAATGATGCTATTTGATGCTCCATCATTGTCCAAGAACTTTCATTTTTATGTCGCATCAAAATCACAAAAAGTGGGGATCAAGTTTCTCACCACTTTGCAGTCAACACCATTTTGTTCTGTTATAGCATGTAGATGGATCTGGGGGAGAAGAAGACCCACTTCTTTTCACTTAAGCATTTTCTCAGCATTTTCCCACTGCCCAATCAATAATTATATCCTCAAAAACAGGACAAACAAGTAATTAAAGAATCAGTATCCTAACTGTTACCCATTTGCCACCAGCATATACACAAAATATGTAGATGTTAATTACTATAAAACCTAGCTAAATCAAGTACTTACACTGATCTATACACCTGGAAGATCTCTTTACAGAATGACCTAAACTTAACATTTGAAAAAACTTACTAAACAACAAAAACAAGAAAAGACAATATAGTGTAGCTAAACTGATCAGTGATGCCCAACTTAATGATTAATTAATAGGGTGTTTTTAGATTCAAAACTCAGGCACATGGGTACGAGTGTGGGCAAACATATGCATCAATATCCACCCCAACAGTGGTCAAAGTATAATGTATGCATATTCTAATAGTTTTCTACACATATACATGACAACAGAGACACAGTAGTGGTAAATACATATTACATAGTGTATGACACATTGTTTATGACCATTTAATATATTGTCTAAATATATATATATATAGATCCACACAGATCACAGCTGAGATGGAAATTTCGTGACGCAACTGCTGGAAAGATTCTCCACCATTTGCTAAATTAATCAGTGCACATTTAAAGCTAAGTACTAGAGAAGAAATGTTACCAAAAAGAAAAAGGAAATGCACAAGTTATAGTCAGCTTTCCGCGGGTGGTTCTTTGTTTTATAAATGTTGACGACCTACCAATGGTCCTATATACTTGAAACTGTTAGTGGTTTACCAGTGGCAGTGGGTACGTAGGTCCACTGCTGGGCAAAGCCTGCAAGATGTGGCGCATGCGCCATGTCCAAGATAATAATGGAGGAATTGGAAGATGTTGGGGACATGGCCTTACTACCAAGTACTTGAAAACTTGACCACAGGACTAGAGTTAGAGTTTTTAATTGCTTCTTTTTGGGGCAAAAGGGCATGAGACAAGCTCGCATGCTATGGGGTTTTTCCTAGCTTTACATGCTCTATTGTTTTGTAGAATTTACAGTGCTTTTCTTGTGGAATGGTAGAGAATGTGGAAGCAGAAGCACTCATTTCTTGCAAATTTGAGATGGAAGGTGCTTTGGGCCTGGAATGAGGTCGATCAAATATGGTGGATACTAATAGATGTTTTCTTAAATCACTTGTTGGACCTTTTTATGTGTGCAACCTGCGTATGAGGAAGAAATTCAACTTACTTTAATCTCTATGTTGTATAGACTATTTGGACCAGAGGAGTCCATGACATCTACTGAGTTTTGGATTCCGAGCATCATCATACAGTAATACAAGCATTGCTTAGAAGTAACACAAGCACATTGCCCTCTCTGTTCTCTCATGCAACTTGGTAAACTAATTATCCCAAAGCAATCCCAAGAGCTTAAAAAACAAGCAAAACAGATTTCAATGTCAGATTCCATATGTGCACCCAGATGCTAGAAGTACAAGACAGATATCAGATAACAAACAAATTATACAAGTAAAAATGGGCGAAATTTGGACAATTCGAAAAAAAAAATACCCCTATCACAAACTTATTAACAAGATGATTATAGCCGAATGCGAGTCTTACCCAGTTTCGCTCGCTCCCTCTATTGTCCAGATACTTAAGAAATTTTATGCCTTTGCTGTCTAGTCAGGTCCCTATCTTAGTATTCTTCTTCTTCTTCCTCAAGAAATTGCCAAGGTTTTGTTTGCTCTGATATCGGGGCTCCGAGTATGGGCCTTCATGAAAATTTGAGAGAAACGCGCGCATCAATATGGGCTTGTTTTATGTGGGTAGCCCAGATGTTGTTGCCCGTGTAACCCAATAGTATTTACGGTTCTATTAATTGGGTCCGAATATTCAAAGACTATACTCAAATTATATTTGGGGATTTCTAATATGCACCCAATGATATCTTCAGTCCACCCTAAATCTACAAAATTAATTTTAGTGGTATTTCTATTACCATTTTTTTAAAAAGACTCAAGTTCGAGTCCCTCTCTATAAATTTCAAAAATACCTGAGTTGATGCCTTATATTTTGGTGGAGAGAAGTAAAACCCAAATATCGATCACCAGCATTTTATCTGCTGATTCTTTTGGTGTCTCTACAGCTAGAGCTATTCTAGTATTGATAATGAGTTTAGCTATGTAATATTGGGTTTCGACATACGAAAACTCCTAGATAATTATAATTTGTAATATTATGTTACCTTTTATAAATGAAGTTTTTGTTCAATATTATTGAAGAGTTTTTTCTTAACCAAAATAAATATTTGTCAATTTCTTAATCTTAATCCTATAATGATTGATTGATTCCTGAAATCGCTTCTACTTTCAGCCAGCCACTAGGCGCAGCAGCGGAGAAGTTTCATATACAAAGACAAATTGACATTAATATGTCAACTATATATTCAGACCAAAAAAAAGTTGGACAATATTTATTTATTATGATAATAGTGGTGGACTAGTACGTACGCGGTGGTGGTGCATTTATCTGGTACTATGATGTATTGATGACTTGATGTTGATGTTTTATTATATAGATAACCTGACAAACGAATGCAGTCAAAAAACACTTCACCAGTACACTCACGTGAACCTGTGTACACTTACTACGCACTACTAATTATTAACAGACAAAGACACATACAGAGAGCCAATTAGAGGGACCATTAATTGATGATATATATGGAAGAAAGCTCAAATTAACACAGTCCCAAATTAGAAACAATCACATTTGATCAAATTAAGATGACTTGCCACGTACAGTATATCGATCTGATACACGATTTCAGGTAAACAACAAAACATAAAACAAAGAGGGAGAGATATTGGATTCCTTTAGAAGTAGGTTTTATTTCCCAAGCCTTCACATACTATTAATATTAATTATCTGCTAAATTATTACTTAAAAAACTTAATTAACCCGCAAAGACTAAACATTGATGTTGGTGTAGCAAAAACTCTATGCAGGACATTGGAATCCATTGGGTGGAGTCTTCCCACAATCGATTAGGACCTGAAGGGCAATGGGAATTATGATGTTGATGTTGAGAAGCTTAGCCTTGATGGTGGTGCAGAGGCAGATAGCAGCATCCAAGTCCACCAATCCCTGCAGAACTGGACAGCATGCATCTTTAGCACTGCTCCCAATCCCAATGTGAATCAGCCCACCCAGTACGTCCACACAAGCTCCTAACTTGAGGGTGTCTATGGGACACGTGTCCTGTTTTGGTGGTGATGGTGTTGGTGGAGATGGTACTATTGGTGATGGTGATGGTGGAGGAGGACATGGTGTTCCAGTGGGTGGAGAAGGTTTTGGGACAACAGGAGTCGGTGGTGGGCTTGGCACCACAACAGGTGGTGATGGTGGTGGTTTGGGTACATATGGTGGAGGTTGCACAACAGGGGGCTTGGGTACAGATGGTGGAGGTTGCACAACAGGGGGCTTGGGTACAGATGGTGGAGGTTGTACAACAGGGGGCTTGGGTACAAATGGTGGTGGTTGCACAACAGGGGGTTTGGGTACATATGGTGGGGGTTGCACAACAGGAGGCTTGGGTACAAATGGTGGAGGTTGCACAACAGGAGGCTTGGGTACAAATGGTGGAGGTTTCACAACAGGGGGCTTGGGTACAAATGGTGGTGGTTTGACAATGGGTGGTTTGGGGATATAGGGAGGCTTTACTTGTGGTGGGTGTGGTGGCTTAACTGGTGGGTGCGGTGGCTTTACAGGTGGTTTGGGGATATATGGAGGCTTTACATGTGGTGGGTGTGGTGGCTTTACTGGTGGTTTGGGGATATATGGAGGCTTTACATGTGGTGGGTGTGGTGGCTTTACCGGTGGTTTGGGGATATAGGGAGGCTTTACATGTGGTGGGTGTGGTGGCTTCACCGGTGGTTTGGGGTTATAGGGAGGCTTTACATGTGGTGGGTGTGGTGGCTTTACTGGTGGATGTGGTGGCTTCACAGGTGGTTTGGGGATATAGGGAGGCTTTACATGTGGTGGGTGTGGTGGCTTAACTGGTGGTTTGGGGATATAGGGAGGCTTTACATGTGGTGGCTTTACTGGTGGTTTGGGAACGTAGGGTGGGTGTTTGGGTGGTTTGGGGTGGAAGGGTGGCTTCACATGTGGAGGGTGTTTGGGTGGGAACTTTGGAGGGTATGTTGGTGGTGGACAGTAGGAGTTAGCAAGAGAAGTGAGCAAACTACCGAAGTTCAGGATGAGGACCAACAGTATAGCAAGAACATAGTTCCCCATGTTGATCAATATCTCTAGTCTAGATAGACAAGACTAGATATATGGAACTCAATACCATGCAAATGCAATTATATAGAGATTATTAGAGAGTGTAATGTGCATGACAGTGTGTGAAAGAGAAAGACAGACAAGAGAAAGAGAGAGAGAGAGATAGCAAACAGTCAGTACTCATCCTGTACCTTTCTTTGTGGTACCAACTATATATTATTAATTAATAACTTTAATTCGGGTATTAATTTGTCAAATATATATTGTCGTGATCTTTGACTTGAGAATCATAAGGAACATAGATGATCAAGATGGTGTCACTTCCTCCCGTTCCCTCCCTTGTATCACTACAACAAAAATACAAATAGAAAAATTCAACTAATATTAGTTGAATTTTATTGTAATGTATGATTCGAAATCATCAAGTTGGGTATTGTTAATATATCTTTACCCCCAAAAAAAAGTTCAACTTTTAATTTTGAAGGACAAAGGAATCAAGAAAAACGCGTTTGGCGATAGAGCAACTTTTGACATTTAGTGGCTATTCAACCCGTGATTTAAGTTGGTGATGCCAAAAACCACACATATGCATGTGAGGCTTTCACTAACAAAAAGTTTATTGTATAATGGTAAGGGGACAAACAAGCTCAAGATTTTTCAACTTAGGGATATATTACATATATGGTTTTTCCCCATGAATGGACCAGTCAATTAATGTTACCTCATTTATATTCTAAGTGTAGCACTAGACCCATAAGCTCGAATAGACTTGTAGAATTGTCTTTAAGTGTCGGCCATCTTATGTCCATAATTAATTTCCATTGAAGATAGAAACTTTGCTATTTACATAATTACTATATTGCTAAGTTTATGTGCAATTAGCATTTGAAAAGTACGAATGCTATATAGCCCTCAAGTGATATATGGTGCATATACCTATAGGTAGCTAGCTAGATATTATTTCAAATGGACTACTCATGGGTAGATCTTTATATATGTATGATAGATCTTTTGAAATCGAGGATAATTGCTTAACATGCAACTACAAAAGATCCAATCGATCTCCATGTTTCGTTTGCATTGTAGCAAAGGCATATTGCATATTTGCCATTCATATATGCGTGGTTATCCCATTTCAAACACCACATTAATTTCTTGTGGGAACATCTATAATTGGCTATTTAATTAGCTCTCTAGAGGAAAAAGTTAATCTAGCAACTTGTTCACTACAAGCCAATGCTAAAAAATCTCCTAGTCTATATAGGCAAGTACTACTCTGCAACTTGTGTGGGGTTTGGGTTTGTTCATTGACAAAAATATATTGAGTATATAACTCATAATGTTATCTAGATTGTCATTAGAAAATAGAGAAAGAGCTAGCTAGACATATATTAAAGCAAATTCATGACTGATATTATACTGGTGGCACATAATATTGTTGATCGATCTCTAGTGGAAGTTTGGATGAAATATATCTC
Source organism: Purshia tridentata (assembly GCA_003254885.1). Classification (NCBI taxonomy): domain Eukaryota; kingdom Viridiplantae; phylum Streptophyta; class Magnoliopsida; order Rosales; family Rosaceae; genus Purshia; species Purshia tridentata. The sequence continues at coordinate 24,072 of QANT01000516.1, forward strand.
ATCCAATTGATAGAATTAATTATTCAATTTACTGTACTATTTAATGATTAAAATTTGAGAAAACCTTTGGTCGATCTTCTGATATTAAGACACTAATCACATGTCATTAATTTAATTCTACTAAAAAGGGTATATATATGCAAGTGCAACAAGTATATTCCATGTACACATATTAAAGGGTGAGGGTGAGTACGTGGTCACTTTCAAGTTCCAAGTGCCAATATTAATTTCTACAACAAAATCGCAAATCATAATGAACGAAAAGGAATCCAATCTAAATAAAGTGTACGTGGTCGTGTCTGTTTCAAAACAATCATTGTCTGAGAGAACAGAAATTTTACTCTTCTTTACTGATCTTTATTTTGTTTATGAAAATCTCGTAATTGACAGGTTTCTGATCTCTTCATCACGATCAGTCATCCATTGTAGCCGAAAGGGCAGCCATCAAAACCTGCCACGTCATTTATCATGCATGCAAGGATATATTAATTAATTTGTTAGAATTATATGATACAGCATACAACATACATCACTTGTGTACAAAGCGACATTTAAATAAAGTAAGAGAGATAAAACCCAATTCAATGTTGGGTCAAGCCTCCTTTATTAGGCTATATATAGTGACCACCAGTTTGCCCTATATCTATAAAAAGAAACCTAGAGTAAAGCTTGCTATATTACTGATTAGTGTTGAATTAATAGTGTTACATATATGATATACCACATATTATTGATCAATTTCTGTGAGTCACACATATATAGTCACATAAGTACTGGCCGGGACCTGTCTATATGGTGTAGATTAATAATATATTTGATTAAAAAACTGAGGCCCCTATTAGGGTTACAACACAATTTACAGAAAATTAAAATGGCACGTATGTCCAAATACTCCAAACCAAAATGAAAAGTTCTGCATGGCTTTTTAGGATAATTCAGATTGAATGATGCTTTTTCTCGGTTCATATATGGTTGGAGGAGTTCTTTCCACCTTCTTCTGATCTCACATATGTATGTTTTTTAAGGACCAAAAAAGACATACTCTTGTGAGAGAGAGTTGAAAAAACTCTTTCAATTAGGGACCGAGATAAATATTGTTCTTTTAGATTTAATTGAAGAATTACTCAATAAAATAATTAATTAGGTAGAGTTTGTCCAAAGTGGTGCCTTGATTAACTTAATTTCCAACAACCCTGCTCCTCTTAAGAATTAACTAATACAAAAATAGAGAGAAAAGAGAGAGATGCTATGTCTATGTGTTTATATATAATAATTTGTTGTCACTTTTTCTTTTTGGGCAAAATAATAATTATAAGATTTTGTTCTAACTTTTTCTTTTGTTTGGCTAAATAATATTAATATTATTTATGCTCTTTCTTGAGCTAGAGAAATGCTGTGTGCATAATCTATATATATATATATGTGCACCACTAACCATTACATGGATGCGTGTTGTCTATCCAATACTACTACCGTCTACACTTGTCAATTATGAGAGAGGTTAGTGTGGTCTATGTTCCCAACAGTTCTGAATTTCTGACTTGACTTTGTTAAAATTATTATCATTGTTTCTTGGGACTCTAAACTAAAAGCATAGAAACCGACGACGCTTTATATTGAAACCATACATGGGCAAGGCCAATATTATTTGGACTTACTTGGATCCACTGTGACAAGCATGGCTGTCCCTCCAAAATCACAAGTGCCTCCTCCCACCTTCGTGTTCTGCCAGTAGCTGTTGAACGCATAGGAAGCATGGGACAACAAAGTGTCAGGTTGGTAGCAGGACCCATTGGGCTGTATTGACTTGCAGTCCGCACCCGACCCACAGGCATAGTCCATGGCTTCTTGAATTATCGAGTCTGGCACTGTTGGCTTGGCAACACACCACACAGAAGATGGCTTTTTGTGTGGAGGGGTTGCTGGTCCAGATGGTGGCGGGTAGACTATGGGTGGTGGAAAGATGGGTGGGCTTGGAGCTTGTTTGGGTGGGCTTGGAATAGTACATGGTTGGTATGGGCCAACATGCACATTTTGAGGTGGGTTTGGGATGGGTGAATGAGTGGGTCCTATTGGTGGTGGTGGGCTTTGGCTGTTGGACCCAGGCCCAGATGGGGCAGGGGATGTGGGAGATGGGATACTTGGAGAAGGTGGCTGTGGAGTAAATGGTGGAGAAACACAATATGAAGGAAGAGGAACACTTTCAGGCAATGGGATTGGTGCTGGTGAATCAGAAGGCGGAGAAGAAAAGGGAGAGCTCACTTCTAGTGGTTCAACATATGAGGAAGGCAATGGTAAGTCAATGTGATTTAGTACTTTCAGCTTCTTCGCTAATTCTGGGTCCTTGGGCTTTGATAATTGTGCAAAATTTCTTGCATCTGCTCTAAAACAAAATCAAAGAATGAGTTGTAAAAGTTGTGCAAGTAGTGTCAGTTGTGTGTGTGTGTGTAGGACTACAATTAATGATGTTGGAGAAAAATTAATGCCTACCACATAGAATGCAGAAAATTGTGGTTGAAATGGAGATGTAGACAATTAGTTTAATGGTCAATCTCATGCAATATTTTCTGGACTCCATTCTTGAAAAGCCAATCTGATCACAGCCAAGACACCAGAAAAACTCAGTTGGAAATTTTTCTGCTCAAGTCACCTTCCCAACCTAGCAAACACTTGGGGATAAATATAGGCAGCTGCTTAGGTAGGCCAGCATGCACAGTAGGGACTAGAATGGTAATAAAAGTGGCTGGCCATAAAGCGAAACTATCAACATCGAGAAACTAAAGAAGATTCCTTTGTCACTTCTTTGTACTCTGAGACTCAAATATAGGTGTAAGATAATATATGCAGAGCATAAAGGTATAGGTGAGAGTGTTGGTCTGGAGAGTTGTACAAGTAAATTCTCTCTTTGAATCTATTCTTGCTTGGCAGTAGAGAAATATGAAAATTGGAGTTTTCTGAACTTCATTTGCTTGCTTTCTACTCAAAGACCTCTCCCTCTTTATATCAGGTTCTACATTTCTCAGGAAGTTACTATTTAAACTTAAATCTATTAAATGGGTCCTTGGAATCTTGTATACTTATTTTTCTCATCTCTTAATGGTCCAGAATGTTTTTAACATTTTTCTTTTTCATCAGCATGGCATACATTAACAATCATATATATCTCAGACATAGTTCTCACCTTGCTCACACACTAATGTATGAAGTTATCATTCAGAGATGTAAGCAAGTTATTAAAAATATATATTTGATGGTCATATATTTCCACATCATTGAGTTGAAAAGTATGAGTAAGCATTCTCAGCTTGATGTGATATTAGTTAAACTTCACACTTACAGGACTCTTGGTTTATGCTCATCATTGAACTTGAAATCTAGGTGTTTTTGTTTACCAATGTAAACAGGAAGACACAGAGGCTGAAAGGTCAAATTAATACACATGTGAACAAATACTCACACGCACACGCACACACGCACACACGCACATAGGTGTTTTTGTTAGCATTTGGCAACAACCCTATGCCATATATCACCTAATTCTTCTCCCTAAGAGAATTTTATGTTTCAGAGTTCAAAACACAACCTCTAAACTTACTTGGACAATAAATTATATGACCATTGCCAAAGACCGCTTTCCATCTACAACCATTGAGGCTTGAACTGTTGTTGAATTTAGGAAGAAAATTTAATTAGCTTCATTACTGAAAATGTAAATTGCGTTAAGAGTTCAAATTTAAACATTAGTTCTGAACTTGGATAAAACTATGTTACCATTGACAGCGTTCCCTTGCCATGTATAAGGATTCAGGCTTGAACTTTTAGAAGAAATTTTATTAGCTTCATTACACACAATGTAAATTTTGTTTTAGAGTTCAAATTTAAAAGTTAGTTCTAAACTTGGATAAAAATTTATTACCATTGGCAATGGTCCCTTGCCATCGATAAGGATCCAGGCTTGAATTTTTGATGAATTTAGAAGTTAATTTAATTAGCTTCCTTACTCAAAATGTAAAATATGTTCTAGAGTTCAAATTTAAACATTAGCTCTAAACTTGAATAAATTATGTAACCAACGGTCACCTTCCAAACATAATCTCTACTGTTGTTATCATGTATTCCACGAAATGGCATGGGCTATAAATTATGTTCAAGTGTTCAAACTGTCCATCATTGTATGGTTGCCAAGCTGCAGCCTCATTCAGAGCAATAACGAATATGGCTGCAGACCCTTCTCAAAGTATGCTAGTTACTGATTAGGGAGTGTTTGTCTATGGCACTACCTGGACTTCCCCCTTCGATGATGGTTGGAAGCTCAACTATGCTGTTTGTTACAAACACGATTCAAAGACTGCTGCGGTTGGCTGCATTGTGCGAGATCACAGTGCAGTGTCCAGAGCTGGCTTGGCAGCACCTTTGGGAACTGGTGTCTGCAGCTTTTCAATGGAAGACTTGATAGCTTTCATGCGGGCCATTGACTTCGCTGCAAGTGAAGGAGTTGAACACATCGAAATAGAAGGAGATCATTCGACTGTGTGACAGCTGCTCAGTGGCCAGATAATCCCAAGTAGCCCAGGTGCCAAGGCATTCGTGGACGAGTGTATTGGCCATGGAGCAGCAGGAATCATGTTTTTGGCATGATGAACCACCTTCTCAAATAGCCGGAATTCTAGTTGCTGATGTCATTGGCCAGTGGGTGCCTCTCTGACCGATGATAGTAATCATTTCTTGCACCCAAAATGAAAAAATAGACATTTATGCAGAAGGACATTTTATCAGCCCACCAAGAATGGGAGAAGGACACAGGAGGACTGGTAGATTTCCTTGTTTAAGGAAAAATCTAATAAGTTGCTTTTATTTTTATATTTGGAAAAACTTTTGCAGAAATCAAACATTTGGATGTAATAATTGTCTTCCTTGGCCCAAATGAAAGAAGTATTTTTGATTTTCCCCTTCTTCTCATCTTTCAGATTTTTTTAATATTTTGTTGAGAATTAAGACATCTGAGTTAAATTAGTTATTCCACGTTATTGTGTAACGATCTCATTATTAAGAACATATGCCATTTACTTTTTTATATATTTTGTTATGGGGTGGGGTTCGAACTTAGGTGCAGAGGGACAACTCAACGGCCCTTTCAACCAAGTTATCCCAATAACTACACATATGACATCTAAATTTTTTATCTAATTTTCCTTTTTCTTCTTCCCCTTTTTTTTGGATCATATATTTTGATTTTTGAAGAGTAAAAATTGGAATAATTTTGGGTATGACTAGAAGAAACAAAGTGGGCCAAATCCGACATCAGATTTAAGAGACTTTAAGAAAACACTAAAAACCCAAGGCAACGGTAACTTTCTGTGTCTTGTCTTTCCCCTTTTCGGCTTAAATTAAAGACCAAAACCGAACTTCACTAACACAAAAGTTCTTAGCTTTATTCCACAATGGTAGTTGAAGAAACAGGTTCACTCACTTCACTGAAACAACAACATCAACAAGAACGAGAACAAGAAAGAGAGAGGCTTATCCAGTTGAGTAGTACTACTTGTAAAGTGATTGAGTATTTGCAGCCACTCATGTCAAAAGAGCTTCTCTGCAAGTTTCCAGACAACTCTGCATTCGATTTCGACTACACTCAGAGCTCAATATGGTCCCCTTTGGCCCCTCGCACTTACACTCCCATGGATTTGGACTTCGATTTGGATTTCATGACACCCAGAAAGCTCGACTTTGAGATGGGGTTGGAGCTAAACAATCAAAACAGCAGCCTCAAGAAAGTCACTTCTAGTATTAAGAGGAAGATGTCCACCACTGCTTTTAATCTTAATCGGAGTGCTTTGAAGAACAAGGTGAAGAAGAAGAAGAAGAGCAAGAAAAACAAGATGGGATTGGCCTCTGATTTCTCTCCAACTCCTGTTAAGGTTAAATGTAACCCCATAACCTCAAAGGTACTGCATTTTTTATCTGGGTTCTTAGATCTTTAATTTGTCTTTCTATATATATATATGTTTGATTAAAAATTGAAAATTTCTTACCCCTTATAAGCTGAAAGGCTCTAGATCACTGAATCTGAGATGTACCCATTTGAACTTTTCTCTGAAAACATAGGATTCAGGGAGTTTCACAAAGAGTGATGACATTGTACAAGCACTTTCAAGTAAAAATTTGAAATTTTTCTGTGAAATATAACTATTTCAATACTGTTCCACTAAGCAGTGTTAGTATCACATTTTCATTTTGTAGGGGAAAAATTAGAACTTTAATCAATCCGGTAACTGAATTTTTCTGTTTTAGTTGATTTCTAAATACAAAGTTTTCGTTACTGGTTTTGAATTGTTTTCTCTTAAATGTCACTTTGTGTTCAGGTATGGAATAAGGTCCTAAAAGCTGCCTCTAAACATTTCAAGAAAAAGAAGAGAGATCCCATGGACCACGTGAGGCTCTCCAATTACTTGAGAGATGGAAATATTTGAAGGCTTCCTCATTTGTAATTCTTTATTGTTTCATTTGTTTTTTTAATTTGGCCATTTTATTGTTTCATTTGTTAATTTATTGATTCTCTGTAATCTTCATTTTCATAACTTAACATGACTTTGTGGCTGCACCAAATAATGAAATATGTTCTCTTTATCACATTTTACTAGATTATAAGCTTTGGGGTTCAACACATTCCTTCAAAAAACATGAAAGCAAATCATGTGTTGTGTGTATCTGTGTGTTGTGAGAATGTGAGACACAGCAATTTATAAGCTCTTGCAAACCATGCACTAATAAAATTCTACACTAGAATTGTGACCCATCACAGAAACGCAATTGCTTTTAGTTAAGGCTTGCCAACATAACCTCAATCAAGCTTCCAAATGAAGTAGATGAAGACCCACCATCACTAACAGCCCTCCTAGACATTTCACTCATCTCCTGGACCCTCTTCCTCAGCTCAGCATCACCATCCATCACACATCTCACAGCTCTCTCTATCTCATCTGCCATCACAGAATCACCACCACCCTTTCTGTGGTCCAATCTTATTTCCACAGCCAACCCCAAATCCCTCACCATCTGAAAAGCATTGATCTGTTGCTCTGCATACAATGGCCATGTGGCAATAGGCACACCATACCACAAGCTCTCCAATATAGAGTTCCACCCACAGTGTGATACAAAGCCCCCAATTGCTCTGTGAGCCAGGACTTCCATTTGAGGAGCCCAACCACATAAAATTCCTAACCCTCTGGTCCTCTCCAAGAACCCTTGAGGCAAAAACTCATGGTTTTTGTCACTTGGCATTACAAATTTTTCCTGTGGGTTTTGGGCCTTTTGGCGTACGGACCACAAGAACCTTTGGCCACTCTGCTCAAGCCCAAGTGCAATCTCTCTCAACTGGTGTTTATCAAAGCTTCCAAAGCTTCCAAAGCAGAGGAACACCACCGATTTTGGAGGCTGGTCATCAAGCCACTTCATGATCTTGTCAACTTGGGTCTGACCAGGCTGAGCATGAAGATCACCCTTGCTGTCAATCAGGGGTCCAACTGTGTAAACAGGAGGTGTTTGATCATCACCATCCAAAAGTGAGCCAACCGCATGGGATTCCAGCTCCACAAACGTGTTGACGATTATACCCTTGGTCACTTTGAATCTCCTAGCATGGTCAGAAAAGGAAACGTACCCACCCTCCTCGTTCAATGCAAAAGCAGGCAACGCACTGGCGGGAACTGGGTTGGCATAACTCGGTATGATCGACTCAGGGTCCGATTCTTCAAACACCTTGCCAACTCGTTCGTACCGTGTAGGAAGGTGGAGCAAGAACCCTAGAAAACCTGCACCAGAAGTGAAAAACAGATAAGATGGAACCTTGAGCTCGTTGGCTATATCAATCATGGAGGTGCAGAACATGTCAACCACCAACCCAGCGAGTTGAACCGAGTTGGCTATTAAACTGGAAGCTATGACGTCTCTGACATGGTGCTTGTGGCTATCTATGTGAACGGTGATGTATTTTTCTGCAGACTGATGAAGAAGCTCTAGTGGGGGGTTGTTCACAGTGGGAAGGTGGATGAGTTTTATGTGGGTGTGGGAGGCTTCACCAAGTGATTGAGTATTAGCACTGATTGAGTCTTCAAATGGTGATTTCATGACGAGGATTGTAACTGAGAATCGGTCAGAACGATTCAAGAGACGTCTGGAAAATTCTGTGGTGGATACAATGTGGCCGATGGCCGGTGTGGTAATGAACACCAGCTCTGCTCTTTGCTTCTTCATTGTAGTTAGTCAGTGGTCACTGTGTTTCGTCCACATTGTGCTTATTTGTGGTCGATATATATTTGCACGTACTTTTTGTGGATGAGGTACACGTATGTCTTCCCGTTTTATGTGGTACAAATTCAATAAATAAATAAAAATTTATCCAAATAAGAAAAAAAAGAGAGTACTTTATTAAAAAGTCATAACTTATTATATTTTTTAGTCATAAACTCAAATTTTAAATTAATTTATTTTTAAGCCACAAAAAATATAGTTCTTTATTAATAAGCTACAAAATATATTTTTAAGCACAAAAAAAAATTCAACTATAAAAATATAAAAACAAAAAACAAAAAAAATCCTGAGAAAAAAATTAAGTAAAGTATAATTATACGAAATTATAAAGTATAACTCTTGACATATGACGTTAGAATAAAAAAATTAAATCAAAAATTAAGTAAAGTGTAATTCTACGAAATTATAAAATATAACTCCTGACATATGTCGTTAGAACAAAAAAATTAAATCAAAATGTAACACAACAAAAACCCAAAACTAAATCTTAACTCAATAAGAATTACATTTTAAAAATGAAAGAATTACACTTTAAAAGTGTGACTCTTAACAACTCTAAGAACTGTGAATATCACCCTATGATACATGACAAGCATTGCAGGCGATCAAAACCTTACAGAGGTAACTTTCTTATAAATCTATGCTGGATTTTTATATTCATTATAAGGGTATTCACAAGTCACCATTTTTAACATGCACATGCCAACATAATAAACGTCGACTAATTCATTATACTCCTCTTCATAAAGCTCTGAAGCCATGAATTCCGGAGTGCCAATCACCTTGTGAGCAGTAGGTTGCTGCATGACTATTGCCAATCCAAGATCTCCAATTTTAATTTCTCAATTATTTTCTTTGACAAATATGTTGTAATCTATATGAATAATTAGAAGATTGTTATATTGCAGATAGTGTAAGCCTTGAAGAATTTGCCTTGCCCAATTCTTGATGGCCTTTGGCTCAAAGCTCAACATTTGTTTGCTTCTTCCGATACCTAGATTAATCCAAAACAGCAGTGAATAGTATTTGACAATGGAAACTAAGTAGAACTAGAAAATCAAGAGGCGAGGGGGAGAGATTATAACGCAGTGGGTGGAGAAGATTGGGGTTTAATAATAAAGAATAGAAAATCAGTGGTTTATTACTCAGCGTGTTCGTTTTTAATGGCTTCTGACTAATATATCCAAAAAAAAATCCAATATTAATGAAGCATATAATAACTAAAATAATTGGGTTTCACTCTCACCTCTACTAAAAGTCTAAAAATTAATTAGCTATCCAAATTTTTTAAAAATATTTATTATAACGATGAAACTCTTATCTACAAAGATTTTTTTTAAAAGAAAAAAAAATTCAAGGGTAGGAATTAGAAAGAATTATACAATTCTTTAGTCATTTAAATAATTGTTCAATTGTAAAGGAGTTCTATAAAAAAGGACAAGCAGCAGCCTAACTAAACTACCAACCAACCAAACAATATCACAATCCACAAAAACAAATTAGGAGGGAAAGGACCAGCAGAGTAATTCACCCACACCACCATGACCATGGCTTCCTCTTCTCTTCCTCTACCTCTCTCCACACCCTCTCCCGCTACTCAAACCGCCATAGCCAACCCTCCTGACAATCTCTCATCCCCAATCCTCCCACTTCCAAAACTCAAAACTCCCAGCATTCGCTCCCGCCTTAGCAAGCTCTGCCAAGAAGGACAACCCCACCTTGCCCGCCATCTGTTTGATACTCTGCCTCGCCCAACAACTGTTCTTTGGAACACCATCATCATTGGGTTCATTTGCAACAACATGCCCAATGAAGCCCTGTTGTTCTATACCCAGATGAAAAAGCTCTCTCCCCACACCAAATGTGACCCTTACACTTACTCTTCTACCCTCAAAGCCTGCGCTGATACGCGCAATTTCAAGATAGGTAGAGCAGTGCATTGCCACATTCTTCGGTGCCTGCCAAACTCCAGTAGGATTGTGCATAATTCGCTTATGAATATGTACTCTGCTTGTTTCAATGAGTTTGATTATTCTGAGTATGATTTAGTACGTAGAGTTTTCGATACAATGCGTAAGAGAAATGCGGTTGCGTGGAATACGTTGGTTTCATGGTATGTTAAGACGGAGAGATATGCAGAAGCAGTTAAGCAATTTAGGATGATGATGCGAATGAGAATAACACCGAGTGCTGTCAGTTTTGTCAATGTTTTTCCAGCTTTCTCTGCTACGGGAGATTATAAAAATGCCAATGTTTTATATGGTTTGCTTCTTAGGTTGGGTGGTGAATATGTGAGTGACTTGTTTGTTGTGAGCTCGGCAATATTTATGTATGCCGAGCTTGGTTGCCCTGATTATGCTAGGAAGATTTTTGACCATTGTTTGGAGAGAAATACAGAGGTTTGGAACACCATGATTGGTGGGTATGTTCAAAATAACCTTCCTAATGAAGCAATCAACCTTTTCTTTCAAGCCTTACAGTCAGAACAGGCTGTTCTTGATGAGGTTACTTTTCTATCAGCTTTAACTGCATGTTCACAGTTGCAACAGTTGGAATTAGCTGGGCAACTACATGCTTTCATTATTAAGCGTTTGGAAGTAATGTCTGTTATTTTACTAAATGCAACTATCGTGATGTATTCAAGGTGCAATTCTATTGAGACGTCATTCGAAATTTTTCATAAGATGCCTGAAAGAGATGTTGTTTCATGGAATACTATGGTCTCTGCACTTGTGCAGAATGGATTGAATGATGAAGCTTTAATGCTTGTTTATGAGATGCAAAAGCAAAATTTTATGATTGATTCTGTAACTGTAACCGCTCTACTTTCAGCTTCATCGAATCTTAGAAACTCAGATATCGGAAAGCAGACCCATGCTTATCTTATTAGGCATGGAATACAATTCAAGGGGATGGACAGTTATCTCATAGACATGTATGCTAAATCTGGTTCAGTAAGGATTGCAGAACGAATTTTCAATAAAGATTATAACAATGACAGAGATCAAGCCACTTGGAATTCGATGATTGCTGGTTACACACAGAATGGGCTAATTCAAGAAGCCTTTGTTGTCTTTAGGCAGATGCTTGAGCAAAATCTAAGTCTTTAGGCAGATGCTTGAGCAAAATCTAATGCCGAATGCTGTGACCTTAGCATCAATTCTACCAGCTTGTAATCCAGTGGGGAACATAAATATGGGTGAGCAACTTCATGGGTTCTCTATCCGCCACTTCCTGGACCAAAATGTCTTTGTGGGAACTGCTCTAATTGACATGTACTCCAAATCTGGTGCAATCACTTATGCTGAAAATGTATTTTCCAAAACCCATGAGAAGAATTCTGTCACATATACCACAATGATTCTGGGTTATGGTCAGCATGGAATGGGAGAGAGGGCTCTTACTTTGTTTCACTCGATGAAGGGATCTGGCATCGTACCTGATGCCATTACTTTCGTGGCAGTCTTGTCTGCTTGCAGTTATGCTGGTTTGGTTAATGAAGGTCTTTCTATATATGATTCAATGAAAAGGGAGTATAATATTAAACCTTCAACGCCACACTATTGCTGTATAGCAGACATGTTAGGGAGGGTTGGAAGGGTCGTTGAAGCCTTTGAGTTTGTCAAAGGGTTGGGAGAAGAGGGTGATGTGATGGAAATCTGGGGATCACTTCTGGGGGCATGCAGAATTCATAAAAAATTTGAATTAGGAAAGGTTGTTGCTGAGAAATTGCTTGAAATAGAGACAGGAAATGGAAAGACAGGCTACCATGTTTTGCTCTCAAATATGTATGCCGATGAAGGAAAGTGGGAAAATGTTGATAATGTGAGAAAACAAATGAGGCAAAAAGGTTTGAGGAAGGAGACTGGATGTAGTTGGATTGAGATCACTGGTTTTTTGAACTGTTTCATATCTAGGGACCAAAAGCACCCTCAGCGTGATGAGATATATGATATGTTGGAGGAATTGACCATGACGATTAAAGATGCTGGTTATAGGCCTTCTCTCAGTTCCCATCTAGATGCAGTCTTGGAGCCTAATGAGTGATACAGACTACTTGTTAAAGATTTTTCGCCATCCTGTTTTCAAATGGGAGGCCACTTATTCCCAGTTTTGAGAAAATGGAGAGAGCTAATTATTGACCAACTAGATTGGCTGATTTCTGGCAAGTCAATTAGCATGTCTTGGTAATTGATTTTAACTTTAGCTTATATTTTGGTTATCCTAAATGATGCTTTGAAAGCTGGAAATCTACTATTTTTCTAATTCAGGCTTTGGTGCAGGCCAGCAGTTGTTCAAACCATATTTTCTCTGATGGTGCTCAAGTTTGTCTATATGGCCTTTGGTTGTAAACTTGGGCAATGGGGACTGAGCCAGAGTAGGCTAATAAGCTGCCATTTTCATGAGGTCTTATCCCTTATTCAGGTCAGTTGGAAAGCATGATTTCTATTGATATATAGTATTGCATGCGGGTTATATATCTTCACTTAAATGATACTTTGATCTTGATGGAATAGTGAATACCATGCAGGAGTAGTGGTTCTTTCTTCCATTTGGCTTACCATTATGTGTGCGTCTTATTATATTGGTTGCTCTTCTTCCATGAACTCTTGAATGTGTTTATGTTTTCACTGGGAAGACTGTTATAAACTAACAAATGCTGAAATTATGATATACCCAAGTTATAGAACATGCCACCTGAGTTTTATATGGAAGCTGTGAAGTAGGGTGACAGTTCTAATATTCCCTTAAGTCAGACCCATTTGGAACCGGTTTGGTTTTGAACTGTAAGATAAATTGGTCAAGAAAGTTCTGTTTCCCTAAATTTGGACCTTTTACATTCAACTTCTTCTTTTCTTTTTTTCTTTTTTTTTTCTGGTATGAAACACAAAAAGGTCTTTGTAGTTTCATATTTTCTGAGAATAGTTTGGCAATAATAATTTAGAGTGGATGCTCTATTTCAGACATATGCATAAAAGTGCAAAAACACAAATTTAGAGCTATACAAGTTCATATGCCACTGGAAATGTTTGTTAATGAATTCAGTAATGTATTATCCCCAATTCATGAGATTAGACCGATATATAATATAATTACCTTGCGTTCTTTATACATTCCTGCTGCATTTATAGTTAAAATCAAATGATAGATACGATCGTGTTCTTGGGCTCCTAGAAAATATGAAATTGCTAACATGGTTATGGTCATATGCAGCCACAATTCGGAACTGGTCAGTCTTTTGAAGGTGAAAGTTGGTCATAATCCTGACAAAGAATAACTGTAATTTGGATCACAGGGCACATGGAGTCCGTTGTCCTCTGATCATCAAGGAAGGTCCTAGTGGTACAGCTGGGCATTTTTCTCTTGTACAGAAATAAAAGGGAGCTGTTTTACTATATTCTTATTATTTATCTTATCTTTTGTGTAATATGTTTTCTTTGTCGCTAAGTTTTGACGAATTCTTTTGATAATTTAAAATTTATAGTACTTACTACTTAAAGCGGTGAACAAAGGATCAAAATTTCTTTATCAATGAGAACTGACAAACGTGCATCATGGAGATAGTTCTTCTTCAACTTTTACTTAAAAAACAATATAGTTATAATGAACTCTATGGTGGTTGACCTTAGCGCTTTGTTCTTTGATTTTGATAGGAAATCGAATTACTTATGTTAAATCTGAAGTTGGTTCTACAATACTACGCAAGGCAACCCATATCATATGATTTATGTGAGAAGGTTTCTTCATCTCTGCCCCATAAGTCTAACCTGCGTGGTAATACAGGAAGTTTCTTTTTTCACTAGTTACGTACTGCCCAAACAATGGTCCGAGCATTCCACAGCCTACTACGCCTAGTCTTTTCCAGTCGACATTTTTAGCTATTGAGATTTATATAACACAAAAGCTTGAGCAAATGAAAAGGACGTTCTCCAATGCCAGCAAAGCCATGACATCACTTGCATAGTTGGTGTAAGCAAAACAGCAATAGCCAATAGCCAATGGGCATGCACATGATATATCCTTGGCCATCACGTAGATTTATATATAAATAGTACCATCCTCATCCACATATCCTCAAAAGTCAAAAGTGTCAAGTGTTATAACCAGATATCTCTAAGACAATAAGATTCCATCTCCGTCTCCCATGAAGAAAGGTGTAGAGCTAGTTTTTATCCCATCCCCAGGTGCGGGCCACCTGGTATCAACCGTTGAGATTGCAAAGCTCCTAGTTGCTCGAGATGACCAACTTTTCATAACAGTCCTCATCATGAAGCTACCCTTTGACTCCCAGGGCACTGATGCCTACACAGAGTCCCTTGCCACCTCTTCCATGTCACAACGTATCAGCTTCATCAACCTTCCAGGAGTCAACACAGAGACACAGGACATTAACCCCAGCATCTTCCTCAAGGTATTCATTGAAAATCACAAACCCCAAGTTAAAGATGCTGTCACCAAGCTTACCGAGTCCGAGTCCGAGTCCAAGCCGAGGCTTGCTGGGTTTGTCATTGACTTGTTCTGCACCAGCATGATTGATGTTGCTAATGAATTTGGGGCTCCTACCTACATGTTCTTCACGTCCAACGCAGGGTTTCTTGGGCTCATGCTACACCTCCAAACCATTCACGATGAGCAGAAGAAGGACTGCACTGAGCTCAAGATCTCGGATGCTGACTTGAACGTGCCGAGTTTTGTGAACCCGTTGCCTGCTACAGCCTTACCTAGCACGCTTCTGGAGAAGGAAGGCGCCACCCAATTCCTCCACTATGCCAGAAGGTTTAGAGAAACCAAGGGTATTTTGGTAAACACGTTCATGGAGCTGGAACCACATGCCCTTGGTTCTCTTTCTGATGGTAAAACCCCACCGGTGTACCCGGTGGGACCCATATTGAACAAGAGTGATGATAGTAACCAAGTGGGTTCGGACAAGGCCACACAGAAGTCTGATATCTTGGAGTGGCTTGATGATCAGCCTCCATTGTCTGTGGTGTTCCTGTGCTTTGGGAGCATGGGAAGCTTTGGTGAGGCCGAGGCTAAAGAGATAGCCTCCGCGCTGGAGCAAAGTGGCCTCCGGTTCCTGTGGTCCCTACGCCAGCCCCCACCAAAGGGTAAGATTGTTTTTCCAAGCGATTATGCTGATCACAAGAGTGTCTTGCCAGAAGGCTTCCTCGATCGAACGGCGGGGATTGGAAAGGTCATAGGATGGGCCCCACAAGTGGATATCTTGGCCCACCCAGCAGTCGGAGGGTTCGTATCTCATTGTGGGTGGAATTCTACGCTCGAGAGTATATGGTATGGTGTTCCGGTGGCGATGTGGCCACTGTACGCAGAGCAGCAATTGAATGCGTTTGAGATGGTGAGGGAATTGGGATTGGCTGTGGAGGTTGATATGAGGTATAGGAGGGACTTTTATGGTGAGAGTCAAATGTTTGTGAGTGCAGAGGAGATAAAGAGAGCTATCAGGGAGGTGATGGAGCAGAATAGTGATGTGAGGAAGAGGGTGAAGGAGATGAGTGAAAAGGCCAAGAAGGCCTTGATCGCTGGTGGGTCTTCATGCTCTTCGTTGGGCCGTTTTATTGATCATATTTACATTTGATTTGTGACCGTTTAAAGCTCAACTTCTATTTGTGGCTGGCTGTACGTGAACAAGTTTCATATTTCTCAGTAAAATAACAAAGTTTCATTTTCATATTCTTGGTTCTTGACTGATCATAAATATGACATCAACAACCTTCTGATATGATTTTTGTGAAGTTGAGGAGGTAGCCTTGTTGTAGCTTATAATACCAAGTTTGAAATGGTGAAGCCACGAACATAAATTTTGATTTTCTCATCTAGCTCATGAATGTATGCATCATGGTGAAGAGTCCACTTCAAGAAATATGGCCAAAGGCCACTTTGGAATGAAACTAGATTGAAGTTGGTGACGATTGATATTTTTTGGAGTCACCAATCAATATTTTGGTTGTTTTAAAAATTAGGGTGGAGTTAATATATGGTTGCCTTAGATTCTACTAATTGGTGGCAATGGTCAACTAATAAGGATCATGGCAAAAATTGAAACCCAATTGGGAGATTAGCTAGTGAGATAATTATTCCTTTCTCACTCCAAATCAAATCGCCTTAGTAAACTCAATTTACCAAGGATTGGTATATGTTCACTTAAATGATACTTTGATCTTGATGGAATACCCCCCATATGAGTAGTGTTGATGCCAAAAATCTCCGGTAATGATAATTGGTCAACAAAAATTGTTCACGATCATCTTGAGAAGCCAAATTCCATCTTCAGTCGTCGTCCACAAATGCGAAGGGGGATGTACCTGCAAAAAACACTCCGATGCCAAAATGAGTCAAGATTCAGTATGTTTCTTCCTTTTTTCCATAGTCTTCCTCCCCATTGCGTGGAGGTATATTCCCTTTTTTATAGCAAATGGGCTTTTTCGTTGTCTTTTACGTTCACCCATTTATTTCTCTCATTAAACTTTCTTGATGAGCCTGGTTGTGGGGGTTTTTTTGGTGGGTGGTATTATGGTGGTAAATGGGCTATTATTCTAATTAAAGAGGGGGGTTATCCTTTATTCCGGGCTTAAGTTTACCGTTATTTCGGACTGGGCCTTATTGTTTTTCGGGTTTAGGCCCAGACATTTTTAACATCCACAAGTAGTGGTTCTTTCTTTCATTTGGATTACCATTATATTGGTTGCTCTTCTTCCATGAACTCTTGAATGTGTTTATGTTTTCTGCTCTAGCCGAAGACTGTTATAAACTTACAATTGGTGAAATTATGTTATAAACTTACAAGTTATAGAACATGCCACCTGAGTTTTATATGGAAGCTCTGAAACAGGGTGACAGTTCTAATATTCCCTTAAGTCGGACCAAATTGGAAACGGTTTGCATTTGAACTGTACGTAAGATAAATTGGACAAGGAAGCTATCCGGACAAAATGGATGAAACGGAAGAGATCCTAGTGAATGGAAAGGAAAAAACGAAGGATAAATTCCACTTTAAAGAGACACGCTATAAAATTATACCCGTTTATGAAACTTATTATCTGGATGGGAATCAAGAACAAGAAAATTCAAAGCTAGAAAAATTTAAAGAAAAAAAAGGAAAAAAATTAATACATAAGATACATACACTAAAAGATAAGAAGAAATATGTTTCCCCAAATTTGGACCTTTTACATTCAGCTTTTTTTTTTTTTTTTGGTATGAAACACAAAAAGGTCTTTGTAGTTTTTGTTAATGATTTCAGTAATGTATTATCTCCAATGTATGAAATGAGACCAATATACAACTGCTGCATATGTATTTAAAATAATCAAATGATAGATACGATCATGTTGTTGGGCTCCTAGAAAATATGAAATTGCTAACATGTTTATGGTCATATATATGCAGCCACAATGAAGAACTGGTCAGTCTTTTGAAGGTGAAAGTTGGTCATAATCCTGACAAAGAATAACTGTAATTTGGATCACATGGGCACATGAATTAAGGAAGCCCGTTGTCCTCTGATCATGAAGAGAGGTTCTAGTGCTACAGCTGGGCATTTTTCTCTTGTACATAAATAAAAGGAAGCTGTATTACTAGGTATTCTTATTATTTATCTTATCTTTTGTGTAATTAATATGTTTTCTTTGTCGCCAATTTTTGACAAATTCTTTTGCTAATTTAAAATTTATAGTACTTAAAGCCGTGAACTAAGAATCAAAATTTCTTAACAGTCTTTTTTTATTAGTGAGACCTGACAAATGTGCATCATGGAGATAGTTCTAGCTTCTTCAACTTTTGAACGGAAAACAATATATTAATCATATTGAACTCGTCTATGGTAGTGGACCTTAGCGTTTTGTTCTTTGATTTTGACTGGAAATGAAATTACTTATGTTAAATCTGAAGATCTTTCTACACAAGCCAACTCATATAATATGATTTATGTGAACTCATCTCTGCCCCATAAGTCTAAGCTGCTTGGTAATCCAGGACTCAAACCGAAGCACACAGGAACTTTCTTTTTTCACTTGGTACGTACGTACTGCCCAAACAATGGTCCGAGCGTCCCACACCGCGCCTAGTCAAGCCAAAATAACTTTGTTGTTTTGCTTGGTTTCCCAGTCTTTTCCACTAGACTTTTTCAACTGTTGAGATTTATATAACACAAAAGCTTGACAAAATGAGAAAGACTTTGTCAAATGCCAGCAAAGCCATGACATCTCTTGCATACTTGGGGTAATTAGCAAAACATAAAATAGCCAATAGCCATGCACATGATATATCCTTGGCCATCACGTGTGGGATGAGCTTTGCTATTTTCATCATAGATTTATATATAAATAGTACCAGCCTGATACACATATCCTCACTAGTGTCAAGTGATCGATATCACCATATATCTCTAAGACAATAAGACTCCATCTCCGTCTCCCAAATGAAGAAAGGTGTAGAGCTAGTTTTTATCCCATCCCCAGGCGCGGGCCACCTGGTATCAACCGTTGAGATTGCAAAGCTCCTAGTTGCTCGAGATGACCAACTTTTCATAACAGTCCTCATCATGAAGCTACCCTTTGACTCCAAGGGCACTGATGCCTACACAGAGTCCCTTGCCACCTCTACCATGTCACAACGTATCAGCTTCATCAACCTTCCAGGAGTCAACGTAGAGACCCAGGGCATTAGCCCCGAAAACTTCCTCAAACTATTCATTGAAAATCACAAACCCCAAGTTAAAGATGCTGTCACCAAGCTTACCGAGTCCGAGTCCAAGTCCAAGCCGAGGCTTGCTGGGTTTGTCATCGACTTTTTATGCACCAGCATGATTGATGTTGCTAATGATTTTGGGGCTCCTACCTACATGTTCTTCACGTCCAACGCAGGGTCTCTTGGGCACTTGCTTCACCTCCAAACCATTCACGATGAGCAGAAAAAGGACTGCACTGAGCTTAAGCTCTCGGATGCTGACTTGAACTTGCCGACTTTTGTGAACCCGTTCCCTGCTACAGCCTTACCTAGCACGCTTCTGGAGAAGGAGAGCGCCACCCAATTCCTCCACTATGCCAGAAGGTTTAGAGAAACCAAGGGTATTTTGGTAAACACGTTCATGGAGCTGGAACCACATGCCCTTGGTTCTCTTTCTGATGGTAAAACCCCACCGGTGTACCCGGTGGGACCCATATTGAAAAAGAGTGATGATAGTAACCAAGTGGGTTCGGACAAGGCCACACAGAAGTCTGATATCTTGGAGTGGCTTGATGATCAGCCTCCATTGTCTGTGGTGTTCCTGTGCTTTGGGAGCATGGGAAGCTTTGGTGAGGCCGAGGCTAAAGAGATAGCCTCCGCGCTGGAGCAAAGTGGCCTCCGGTTCCTGTGGTCCCTACGCCAGCCCCCACCAAAGGGTAAGATTGTTTTTCCAAGCGATTATGCTGATCACAAGAGTGTCTTGCCAGAAGGCTTCCTCGATCGAACGGCGGGGATTGGAAAGGTCATAGGATGGGCCCCACAAGTGGATATCTTGGCCCACCCAGCAGTCGGAGGGTTCGTATCTCATTGTGGGTGGAATTCTACGCTCGAGAGTATATGGTATGGTGTTCCGGTGGCGACGTGGCCACTGTACGCAGAGCAGCAATTGAATGCGTTTGAGATGGTGAGGGAATTGGGATTGGCTGTGGAGGTTGATATGAGGTATAGGAGGGACTTTTATGGTGAGAGTCAAATGTTTGTGAGTGCAGAGGAGATAAAGAGAGCTATCAGGGAGGTGATGGAGCAGAATAGTGATGTGAGGAAGAGGGTGAAGGAGATGAGTGAAAAGGCCAAGAAGGCCTTGATCGATGGTGGGTCTTCATACTCTTCGTTGGGCCGTTTTATTGATCATATTTACATTTGATTTGTGACCGTTTAAAGCTCAACTTCTATTTGTGGCTGGCTGTACGTACCTGAGCAAGTTTCATATTTCTCAGTAGAATAAAGTTTCATTTCCATATTCTTCGTTCTTGACTGATCATAAATATGACATCAACCTTCAGAGATGATTTTATCCTCAACCACTTTTGTCAAGTTACTATATAATTGTCATTTGTCGACATGATGTAATAACATAAATAATCTGTTTATTAATAATAAACCCATCGTTGTGTTTTTAATAAAGTGTGCGCAGCGCTATAGACTTATTTGTATATGCCAATATTATTCTTTTCTTTTTGCAAATTGAATCAAATATTCTTTTTAACTACCAACTACATCTCTCCTAAAGCTGAGACACATGCATATAAAAGATAAGACTCATAACACATATTATCTATCTCATAAGACTTGAACTAAAATGTTACCGTTAGTCCAAGTTTTCCAACTGTCTAGATAATCCCAGCTCGATCAGGATAACCAAACTAGAGATTTCCACAAAACCCTTATACACAACTCCACGTAGCAGACAGTAACCTCTTAGTTTCAATCTCAAACTCGCTTCTTCTTCTTCTTCACCGCCTCTGCTAGAACTCCTTTAAAGGACGACTTGTCTTCATTCATCCTCCACTCTGTTTATTAGTGTCTCTCTTCCTCTGTCCCTTTGTCTTTCTTAAGACTAAGAATCCGTAGAAGCAGCTTTATACAATGAACACACTGAAGAGGAAAAGAGGAGACAAGAGAGAACGCGTACCAGAGCTGCCACTTGGACCAGAGCAGAGTTTGTATGCCTGGTTCAGGCTTTAAGTGGGTTCGAGGGCGGATGCTCGGGAAAGGCGGGTATGGTGTGCCGGTTGCCACGTGACCAATGTATGCGGAGCAGCACTTTATTGCGTTTAAGATGGTGAAGGAATTTGGATTGGCTGTGGAAGTTGATATGAATTATAGGAAGAATATTGACTTGGTTGTTAGTGCATAGAAGAGGAATCAAGAAGGTGATGGTGATGTGAGGAAGAAGGTGAAGGAGATGATCGAGTGAAAAGAGCAAGAAAGCCTTGATGGATGATGAATCTTCATTCTCTTCATTAATTGAGATGTTTTATTAATCAGATTTACATTTGAGTTTTCGATTCATTAAAACTCAATATGTCGTATTTATGGTTAGATGCAAATAAATTTCGAGATATTAAATTGTAATCCTTAACAAATATGATTCTATAATGTAAACATACATAATAGATATTTGAAATTTTAGTGCATGCAATAACCAGTTTCATATTTACAAGTATAATAACAAGTTCACATATATTAGATATATGACAACAACCATTCTTATGTAATTTTTTTTGTCTTCAATATTTTTGTGAGGTCGAGTGATCGAGCCTTGTTGAAGCTTGTAATACAAAGTTTGAAAAAGTGAAGTCACAAACAGAAACTTTGATTTCGTCATCGATCTCATGCATGCATTATGAGTGAAGTCAGACTACCTATATATAGGTCGCGCAAGATCTGCACTCTGCAGATCAAAGCACATGAATGAATAAATGACAACACGTTATCACTATATACTTCCATAATTAAAGGGAAAGAGTACATGCATGTCAAAATTAATAAATAAGTCGGTCAGATTAGACCCATTAGCGCCACCCTACTGGGATTTAGGACCAAGATGGTGGTCCTTTGCTTTATCTTTGAGTGAGCTTCCTGAAGATATATTATTGGTAGTTAATTAAGTCAATGGCAGTACATGCGTGTGCTGCGTTATATTGGAAAATCTTATTCTATTCAAATTCGTTTTGAAAATTTGAAGGTGATCAATGACCAGAATTCAAATAAATACACAGATTACAAAATATATATATATATAACCTTTACAAAATTCGAAAGGTCACCAATTAATGACCCTTTCACTATCATTTTCACTCAAGAACACGACAATCACAGCCCCACTTTTGAGAGTACCATTGAGTGCCCAGTGCCCACGGACCAAAAATCAATTTGTTCTCCCTCTAAAAGCCAAAAGCAGAAAAAGTCTTTTGTTGTAAACAGTTTGGGCACCATTTTCAACTAATGAGCTTTAGCTATAGCCAAAATTGCCAGCAAAGGCATGACATCACTTGGCCCAACCAAAATCCTCGGAATCAATCAATCAAAATTCCAAATACCATGGCAATCCACAGATCACATATATAAATATATATATATATATATAAGAATTTTTTACCGTAAAATTTTACAAATAAAATTATTTATAAAATATTTTATACAGCCTACTTATATAGTTTTTGAATAATTTAAATTGTTTTTTTTTTTATTTTTATTTATAAATTATTTTTATAAAAACTTAGCAAAATTAAAAATTATTTATCAACTAATTTTGATAAAATAAATAAACGAATTAAATTTTTTAATAAAATCATATATCTTTTTGATCAAAACTAAGTAGCTAAATAATTTCTGATATATATAAATATGTATCATCACTACCGGCCATAAACTTAAACATGGAGAAAACAGCAGAGCTAGTCTTCATCCCATCCGCGGGTGTTGGCCACCTCATATCAACAGTCGAGATCGCAAAGGTCCTCGTATCTCGACACCACCACCTCTCCATCACAGTTCTCATCATGAAGCTTCCTTTCGACTCCAAAGGCACCGATGCCTACAACCACTCCCTTGCAACCTCGTCCGACATGTCACAACAACGAATCAAATTCATCAACCTTCCGCAGGCCACCGACATCGACACAAACACCAGCCGCAACGCCTTCCGCAACCAATTCGTCGAGTCCCACAAACCCCAGGTCAAACTCGCCGTCGCCGAACTCGTTGATTCAGGGACTCGGCTCGCCGGGTTCGTCATCGACATGTTCTGCACCACCATGATCGACGTGGCCAATGAATTCGGGGTCCCCACGTACCTGTTCTACACTTCACCCGCTGGGTTTCTCGGGCTCCTTCTCCACCTCGAAAAGCTTTGCGACGAGCATGGCAAGGACATCAGTGAGTTCAAAGACTCGGACACTGAGTTTGTCCTGCCGAGTTTTGCTAACCCGGTTCCGGCAAGAGTCTTGCCCAGTGTGCTTCTGGACAAGGAGGGGGTCACGTCATTCCTCAACTACGCCAGGAGGTACAGAGAAACCAAGGGTATTTTGGTAAATACGTTTATAGAGCTAGAATCACGTGCTCTCCATTCTCTTTCTGATGGCAAGACTCCACCTGTGTACTCGGTGGGACCCGTGTTGAACTTAAAGAGTGATGCTGAGCAATTGGGTTCGGGCAAGTCCCAGCAGAAGTGTGATATCTTGAGGTGGCTTGATGAGCAGCCTCCTTCATCTGTGGTGTTCCTGTGTTTTGGGAGCATGGGAAGCTTCGATGAGGAGCAGGTGAAGGAGATTGCGTACGCACTGGAGCACAGTGGGCTCCGATTCTTGTGGTCTCTACGCCGGCCCCCGCCAAAAGGGAAGATTGCTTCCCCAAGTGACTACTCCGATCCAAGTGGAGTCTTGCCCGAGGGCTTCCTTGATCGAACGGCTGGGATCGGAAAGGTCATTGGGTGGGCCCCGCAAGTGGCCATTTTAGCCCACCCGGCGACGGGGGGATTCGTGTCCCATTGTGGGTGGAATTCAGTGCTGGAGAGTCTATGGTATGGTGTGCCGATTGCCACGTGGCCAGCGTACGCAGAGCAACAGTTAAATGCGTTTGAGATGGTGAGGGAGTTGGGATTGGCAGTGGAAGTGGAAATGGGGTATAGGAGGGACTTTTATGGTGAGAATCAAGTGGTTGTGAGTGCAGAGGTGATAAGGAGAGGGATCAGGGAGGTGATGGAGCAGGATAGTGATGTAAGGAAGAGGGTGAAGGAGATGAGTGAAAAGGCCAAGAAAGCCTTGATGGAAGGTGGGTCCTCATACTCTTCAATGGGTCGTTTCATTGATCAGATTTTGGTTTGACTCGCACAAAAGTAAAGTTTATGATCAAATTTTTGGCAGACCGTAAACAATTAAGTTTCATATTCCTAGTTTTAAAGAAGGATAAGAGGTTAATTGGTTTCTTAATTAGTTTTTAACGTCATTATGTGCATCGAGTAGCGCATACTTTTGACGCATGCAACATGCTTTATATTGTGATCACTTGTACGTGGTGTTGGGATGGCACATGCACCTCCACCATGGTTAAGCTCTTAATTAGCTTGTTTCAATAAAATCCTCTTTTACTATAAAAATATATAAAACATAGTGGAAACCTAGCTTAATTTTCTTCTTTGAATGAAAGGGATTCAAATTGGAGACAAGTTCAAACATAGTGGAAACAAATGAATAATAATATTAGACCAGATGTATCAACTATTATTCAAATTTTTGGTCGCCAAATGATGTAGTAGATGATATATTAGTATGTAAATAAATGAGGTTCATAGTTAGTGAAATCCAAGCATCATGTAATGGGGTCAAGATTAGGAACTTTACAAATAATTATTTTGAAACCAAAAAAAAAAAAATAAAATATTAAGGAACAAAAACTCAGGGGGTATGACTCAAGTAAATCAAATCAGAACCCATATTAATATATATTCAGAATAAATCATATTTAACAACAAAAATAAAAAATTGAATACAAACAAACCTTTCAAGTTTCAAGACTCAAGTTGTGGCTGAGTAAGCAGTGACGGTGGCGAGTCAGTGTCAATGACTCAGCGAGCTGGAGGGTGTATATTGAAAAAAACATTAAATACCACCTCCCAGACACGTGAGTGACGAGTGCTCCGCTGTTCTTTTCATCTACAAACACCTTCTTTACCCTTACAAGTTGCAATTGTACGGAGCATCTGTGAACCATGGGGTCAAGCTTCTAGGGGTAGATTTATCATTTATAGGCACATGTGATCAATTGAACACCCATCTGCCACTATTTATAGTGGGCCTAAAAATAAATAAGGGCAATGCTAGGGTGCCTTAATAAATTGTGCCTCAAATGTGCTTCAATAACTTAAAATTTTTATGTCATTATTCATTTGCTACATCATTTTGTATAAAGGCCATTTTGACCTTTTTAATAAATTTTAAAAAACTATAAATTATAAAAGAAAAAACAAAACATATAAATCAAATACATTGTGTTTAAAGTATGAAATTAAATCCTGGGTTGAGATTAAACCTGGGCTGCAATAGGAGGATGACTCAACAACATCCCTTTGCTCCTTCAAAACCTGGACTTCATTTATATCCAATACTTAATATATTTAATTCAAATTTATACGATAATGTGTATTAGTCTATTAGATCAATCCATTTCTTGCTTGCTTACTATGACGACATTTAGTATAGCTACATGTTAGCATGAGGCTATTGGAGATGTTTAAGCTGATCAATTTGGAATGAAATATTAGCTGGGGTTGCAGTCATGAAATTGGAACCTAAGAAATTGAAAGAGATCGAAGATGAAAGATGAAAGATGAATTAGGAATATGAGATTGGAAGGTTCATGGAAAAGAAAAAAAAAGAATCAAGAACCCTTATGTTCATTGTCCTCTTCCATTTTCACAAACCCAATATTCTAGGAATTGAAAGAACTGAAAAAATTATTGAAAAAGACGAAAATGAATTAGGAATATAGAATTGAAAGGGTCATAGAGAAGAAATTGAAAGAAAAAAATAACAAGATGATTAAATTAGGATTATTAGATTTTGGAGGGATAAGATGGTCTTTTAATAAAAATAATTTTAATTTGATACAGTGATGTGTATATTTACCAAAAAGTTAACTAGTGATGTGTCTAATTACTATTGACACATAAGATTGAGGAACGATTTTTTGAGGCCCAAAATCATTTCCCTTAGAGGAAAATAAGAATGAAGGTATAGAACTATGGAGTAGATAGAGGAACAAAAGATGACACGCGGCAAACGTAGGGATCAATAGAAATGATTTTAATCTTACAAGTCCTAAAGTCCAACAATACACATAGCATAGCCCTCTACTTTAAGGTCACGGTGTCCTCTTTCTCTCCCTCTTGCTTCCCTACATTCGTACACACATAAAATATCATTCCCCTCCTCCTTTAGTCTTTCCCTCTCTAAAACTCCAAAAAAAAAAAAAACAAAATAAAATAAAAAGTGTCCAAAACCACAAAGTGATGCTTTCTTCGGTCAAGACCCAAGAGAGAGAAAGTGAGAGAGAGGAGAGAGGGACACACCGCTCAGTCATCCCATCAAAAGCTTCCACTTTGCTCTCTCTCTCTCTCTCTCTTCCATTTATTCTGATATTTAATCTCATTTGTATTACTCATCAGAAAAAAG
Organism: Purshia tridentata; assembly: GCA_003254885.1. Classification (NCBI taxonomy): domain Eukaryota; kingdom Viridiplantae; phylum Streptophyta; class Magnoliopsida; order Rosales; family Rosaceae; genus Purshia; species Purshia tridentata. The sequence goes on from QANT01000516.1 coordinate 50,585, forward strand.
TATCTCGATCCTGGTGCAACCAAACACTACTCATCCCTTCTCTTTCATTCATTCATCTCTCTCCTCCTCCTCTGCTACTACAACTACAACTACTGAGTGCTACATAACAGAGTCTGCTTGCTACTTCCTCTCCTCAATATCTGTGTCTTTCAACCCCCTTCATTTACTCTCTCTCTCCTCTCAGGCCTCTGTTTTTCTAGTCTTCTGTGAAATATCTCTCTGATATATTCATTCCCCATTTCCCATATCCTTTGCTCTATTTCCAAAGACAAAGAAAAACACACCACATACATACCCATCTCTTTCACCCATGGACTCTTCTCAATCTCATCATCCCCATCACAACTGGCTCGGTTTCTCTCTTTCCAATCACTCCCTCTTCGACGCCTTCACCTCCTCTCCCAACAACCCAGGTCCCCATTCTCTCTCTCTCTCTCTCTCTCTCTCAAATATTATTCCAAAAAAATTTAATTTCTAAATTAACCCAAAAATATCTAACATCGTTTTTTTGTCTGTTTGCTCTTACAGCTAGTCTGGATCATCATCAACAGCAACAGCAACAGCAACAAGAAGATGCAACTGACCTCTCCATCTTTAGTTCCAGTGTCGGCGGCCCGAAACTCGAGGACTTCCTCGGCGGGTGCAGTGGCGGTGCCGCCGACACCACCACCGCCACACCGACCTCACTCCCTCACTTTTCTACTGAAAACGAGATATACGACTCCGAACTCAAATCCATAGCCGCTAGCTTCCTCCGGGGTTTCTCCACCACCGTCACCACTACCACCACCGCCACTGCTCCCCAAACCAAACCTCAACAAAACCACCTTCAAGCTATGGGCCCCATCGAACCCGCTCCCAAAAAGACCGTCGACACCTTCGGCCAACGCACCTCCATCTACCGCGGCGTCACAAGGTAAATAAAATAAAATAAAATTTTTTTTGCCCTTTTATGGGTTTTTATTCTTTTTATAAACTTTTTTTAAAAACAAAAATGCTTCATTTTTTTGTTAGGCATAGGTGGACAGGAAGATATGAAGCCCATCTGTGGGATAACAGTTGCAGAAGAGAAGGACAAAGTAGGAAAGGAAGACAAGGTAATTTTTTTCATTTTCATTTTTTATTTTTCAAATCTTCGTAGGGTTTTAAGGTTCTTTGTGGTCCTTCTTACTTCTAACGTGCGCCTAAGGTCTACTACAATGCTCAAAATCAATGGGTCCACTGGATCTAGTTTATTTATAGTTCTTTGAATGGTGCTGATCATCTTCCAGAGAACCCACACCCGGTCCTGTGATCGGAATTAATAAATGTGAGAAGAAGAACAAGAGAATATCATGACATATCGGTGCAAATCCCAAGAAATTAAAATTTATTAATTCAAGGGCTCAGATCATTAGATCTTCCGGCTTTGAAACACCTCAGGCGCCCGTTAGTTTTGAAGCAGCGAACCTTGCTATTGTGCGCGTGCGTTTGTGTTTTTTTGAGTGATAATCATGAGTTGGGAAGATTCTGATGTGGGTTTGTTTCTTTTGTGTGCATGACGTGAATGATTGCTGCCATGGATGCTATAATCATCAACTTCACCTCCATCGCAGTTTATTTGGGTAAGTTTTCGACTTTAGTACTATTTCCCATTATTAAAAATTATAAATATAATTAAAAACCATCATTTTATTTTACTGTAACACATGAATAAGAAGTACATCGGTGAATCATATCTAGTTTAGATTTGGGTCAGTGTATCAGAAAAGTATTCCATGCATGAATGCTCATCATGGTTGGATTCTACTTAGATTCTCAGATTCTCATTGTTGATAGAAAATGTGGATAATCACTCACATTTTTCTGTCACACTAAAAGTATTATGAATTTACAGTATTTTCTCTGCATGTATATATTTCAAGACATACAAATAATTCGTATATGCTAGACTGACCGTTGAATAAATTTGTGTATAGGTGGTTATGACAAAGAAGACAAAGCAGCGAGAGCATACGATCTGGCAGCTCTGAAATACTGGGGTCCGACTACGACCACAAACTTTCCGGTGATAATTAGCTGCATGCATATATCGTGCATGTTTTACTTTATTATTATTTTTCTTTTTATTTATATATTTTCGATTTATTTATTTTGTTTTTAGATCTAACTCCATGATCTATTTTTAAGGTTTCTAACTATGAGAAGGAACTCATTGAGATGAAGAACATGAGTAGGCAGGAGTTTGTTGCTTCTCTTCGAAGGTAATTAATTAATAAACATTTCTAAAAAAATATTTCTGTCATTTCTTTTCTCTTCTTTTTCTGGGTTTTCAATGATTTAGTTTTTGATGCATTTTCTTTATGTGCGTAGGAAAAGTAGTGGATTTTCTAGAGGAGCCTCTATTTACAGAGGGGTCACAAGGTTTGTATATAATATATATACCCCCCTTTTCTTTATTATGTATACTTAGTTAATAGTATAACTAGAATCTAATTATAAAAACTAAATTATATTATTTTTAATTCCTATAAAATCCAATTTTTATATCAGGCACCATCAACATGGTAGATGGCAGGCAAGAATCGGAAGGGTTGCAGGAAACAAAGATCTGTACCTTGGCACTTTTAGTGAGTATTCCTTCACTTTCTCCTTTTAAAAAAAAATTCGAAGTTAATTAAATATTTTAATTATGTTAATTAACGATGACATTAATTAATTTGTACGTGTTGAATGTACAGGCACTCAAGAAGAAGCTGCTGAGGCCTATGACATTGCAGCCATAAAGTTCAGAGGCCTAAACGCCGTGACCAACTTTGACATGAGCCGCTACGATGTGAAGAGCATTGCTAACAGCAACCTTCCCATCGGAGGAATGTCTGGAAAATCCAAGAACTCCTCGGAATCCATCTCCGATGGCAAGAGCGTAGATGTTACCTGCTCGGCAGATGACCGGGACCTCTCATCCGCGTCCTCTGTGAGCTTTGCATCTCAGCAGCCGCAGCCTTGTTCCTCCAACACATTAAGCTTTGCAATTCCCATCAAACAAGACCCATCACAAGATTACTGGTCCAATATCTTTGGTTACAACAACCCTTCTCTAAACAGTGCCAAGAACCCTAACACTGTTTCAGTTGCGCCATCATATCATCAATCTTCAGCCAATGGGTCTCTAGTACCCTTCAACATGGACTTTTCTACAAGTACTTCTAATACTTCCGAGACCAACATTAATGGGTTCTTTGGTAATTACAATGCTCATGGCCAGCAACAGCAACAGCAACAACAACAACAGCAACAGCAAAGTAGTACTGGTACTAATTCAATCCCATTTGCTACACCCATTGCCTTAAATAGTACCAATGGTTTTGAAAGCTCATCCGGCTATGGAAGCTGGATTGGGCCAAGTCTTCACTCATTTCAGACATCCCATGCAAAGCTGTTTCAGACACCAATTTTTGGCATGGAATAGTTTGAGCTCACCACATGATACATCAGAAGCTCTGTGCAAATTATGAAGGGGAATAATCAAGGACAATTGTTTTGGCTTTGCATTGCATGCACATGGGAGTCAACAACTTTAGTTGAATTGGTGATGAGGTGGACTGACAATCATAGATCATAATTCACAGGATTGCAGCAGCTGACACACTACTGTACTAACTCAACTTCTTCTGCTTAGATGTTGCTTCCTTTTTCTTTTGTTTTTTAGTGTACCCCTGAGGTTTTTCTTTTTCTTTTTACTGACTTAATTTAATATGGGTATAAATTAATGAGAAAGAAATCCTTTTGTAATCCTTTCTTCATGGCAAGTATCAAATTATCCATGTGAAAAAGAAAAAATTGAAAACAAATCCATTTATTTATTTATTTTGTATGTTGCACCACCCATGTGATTGAAATGCATGCGACATTTGTTCACACGGAGATTGAAGAATAATATTGGCACAAGATCTATACTGATATCTCTTGTGTAAGTGCAAATTAGACAATCTTATTTGTACTCAATATACCAAGTACCAAAGTGCGAAAGGATCCTGTGTGAGTTCAAATTTTGAATGAACAATTAAGCGAAAGAAGAAAAAAACAAAGTAGAAAAAATAAAGTTTCCCTATTATATATCAAATACTATGGTCTCACATGCTCATGTTTCAATTACCAAATATTTTATTAATAGTTTAGGGGGTTTGGTTGGAAGGGTATTGAATTTATTATACACTTTAGTCATTCAATTCAAAGCCAATACAATTAATTAAGGATAAAGGTGTAAACAGTAAGTACTTTCTAAAATTCGATCTCTTATTCATGTAGATCTATATATTCTTCCCTTTTAAGTCTTAAAGACTCTAAAGCAAGAGTGGCTTGAGTGCATGACCAAAAGTGAGAAAGCCAAAACTAAGATAACAAACTTCATCAGGATAATATTATAGAATAGGACAAAAACGAAACCCTTATTCTTGCAATTGCATGTTTTATGTGAGCTTTTTGTAGAGAGGTCCAAATATTGTAAAGAATCCTGTCTTTTCTTGTCTCTTACATCCCTCTTAAGATGATGGCAGTCCTTTCCTTTGTACCTTTCGGCGCCCATTAGATCTTCACCTTTGACCACTATTTTGACCACAATTCACAAACATGTGACATGTATGTACAATGTATATAATGTTTTTTTCAAGACACTTTCACTATGCTACATAGTCAGATTGTCAAAAACGAACTATTGATTATGTAGAATTTGTCAGGATGTAAGGTTTAGAATCATAAATGAACAACATTACATTTTAGGCTCGAGTTCATATTCAGGCTGGGGCGAGCATGACCTATTCATACTGAAACCCAAAAAATTCGGGTTGAGGTCAAGTTTGAATTTGGTCGGGTGGGTTTTAATTTTTTGAAATTCTCGTACACGGTTCAACCGAACTGAGTCGGAATGGGTTTGGGTTGACCTGTGGCCAAGTTTCACCCCTAACATTGTTAAAACTTAAAAGGCTTATAGCATGCCTGCTGGGCAGTGATTTCAAACCGTTGGATACAATATTTGAATGTGCATGAGTCTTGATTTACACTTTAATTTACATTTTAGCTAAGAACATTTGTGAGGAATTTGACTTGTTATGACATATTTAGACATAATTACATCTAATAAACTATACTGATTAATAAAATTGGTAACATATATAGCAAGATGTAGATAGATCATGTAGTTAATATTGCGGCTGCACCTAATATTGCAACTTGAATGTTGTTTAGCTGCTATGTTTATGTGTCGATCCATTAAACAATTATGAATTGTAATGATAGATATTATATATATAGGAAACTCGGCTTCACGGTATATATAGTCCAATCCAATGTGTACAATATTGAGCTAGTTAAGCCTATGATCATGACGCCCAAATTAAATTCAACGCGATGGGAAAAGCTGTAGTCAAACATATTGACTAAGATTGTTGTATACATGCAAATTGGCCAAAAAATAAGATTGTTGTATGCCAAAAACAAAAAAGATTAGGAAGAAATAATTAAGTTGTCGGGAATGATACCAATAATGTAGTGTCTCAAACATTTTCTGATGCCTAGCTAGCTAAGTCAGTCAAACTAGCTAGTTGACATATAGTTGATAAATTTGATATTAGCTAAGCTAGGATTAGATTAAGTGGCTGTGGCTGTGATATTATAACTTCTTAATCAGCTTCAATGAAAATCCTCTTTAACCAAAAAAAGAAAAGTCGAATAAATCACAGAATTGAATTTTTTTTTTGTTTTTTTTTTATGCATTTTATTACTTCAATGGAAGTATTACTCTTGTACAGTAATGGCGGAATCTAGTACTTTTGGAATCAAGCCAAAACTGGTAGATCATGACCATCAAGTACTGGATGCTCCTTTGATTAAAAGAAAAAAGAAATAAAAAAACAATAATTCATTTTGATGAGCTTATAGAAAGTGGACCCAAACCAAAAATTAATGGATTCAAGTTTTGTACCATATAAGAAAACATGGTAATTAAAGAATAAGTGAAAGGGTACCAAACCCTTAGTACTACATCAAACTTTGTCTTCAAAACAAACAAGGCCACCCCACCACATCACATACACCACTCAGCTCAGCAGCACATGACATTTGCTGAAAAGGCTACGTTTTAAAATGCAACCAATGCTATAGTCAAATTAATTCAACAGTGCAATAGATCATCATCCACAATTTATTACCTTTTTTCTTTATTCCCTTTATTAAAACAATTGTGGGGGACCCTTTTCCTCAATTTTTTGATTGTTTCCCTCTCTTTCTTTTTTGGCCTACAAACAGGTTATGTCGGCCACACACCCTCCAACCCTTTTTGCTCCTTTGACTGACTGACCTAGCTAGCTAGGGCTTGATAATAATTAATACACAATATCTGTATCTTAGAGACCAAAATCACTGTTTATTTTGGTTAATTTAGTCATGAAAAGTAAAAATGAGGTCTAGCTTGGGTTTGTTAATGTAGGATGTGAACAAGAACTCGGGGATCAAGCACACAATAACAATAATAATAACACGTACTACTCATGATCGATCTTGCTTGATTGAACTTTGCTTTCTATTCTTCTTTCCTTTCTTTATTGATGTGTAGTTGTAATTAACTATTGTTATAATTAATTTGTCTATCTTTTAATTAACTTGCATGTAAATGTATATAATAATGATGGGGGTGATGAGGCCGCACGTGCTGGCTGACTAGGGTTTTCGGCGACGTGTGCGGTTGAATGTTGGACTTGGAAGTCGAGTCCTCTTCATCACCTTCACACACCTTCTTGCTTCCTCTGATAAATTAATGGTCCTGTGTGGATGTTAAATTTTAATAATGGCTACTAGCTGCAGGGAAAGTAGGCTCCTCTTTAATTTATATACATTGGTGATGAATGAAGACCACCCCCAACAAGTAACAATAATAATAGGTAAAGGTCGTGTGAATCATGTAGTTGTACATGTTATTTTATTGTTTATCTTTTACCCTTTTTAATAGGTAAATACACATGCATCAACATGGACCTTCAACCTCACTCTAAGTTGACACTCTTTATTTTTGAATAATGTTGATGGTGCGCTAAATTAGTGTATTAAATTTGTATTACAAACAATGTGAATAAATTAATTATAAAATGAACTCAGATATAATATAAATCAGTGAAACACTATTACATCATTTGAAATATCTAACAGTATATATTTGTATTAAATTTGTATTACAAACAATGTGAATAAAATTAATTATACAATGAACTCAGATATAATATAAATCAGTGAAACACTATTACATCATTTAAAATATCTAACAGTATATATCTTTATTTTTTTTGTCAAGAAAAAAAAGGGCAATAATTGAATTCTTATTACGAGTGTGTGGGAAGATATATGTCTTATTATTCGTTGTCTAACTTTCGAGGTAGAAATGTGATATTGTGTTCTAAATAGAACTCGTTTAATGTGAGAGTTGAAGAAAAAAGTTAAGATTTTATAGCATTAAGTAACTCAATTTTTTCTTTTTGGGGTCTGATAATATCTAACTTTAAAACTCTACTACATATATTTTATGCATCAAGTTTAGGGTGCACTTGGTAATCCATTCTTTTTTTGATTAATCAACTGTTATTTATGAGTTTTGAACTCATAATCTAGATCTAAAAAGAGAAATTGAGTGTCCTTCAGAAAATTTTCTTATTTCCTCAATAAATGTCCAAGATTTCTGGATAATTTGGACTGATATTATTGCTAGGTCTAGAGTTCTATAGTAGTAAATTGAAGAAGGAAATATGAATAAAAGAAACACCTTTATTTAAGGCAATGAATGGATCAGAACAAAAAAGATCAAACACCCAAATCCAATTAATATTCTGAAACCAAACCCCTCCTTAATTGTCCTATGCATTGACCTCTTCATGGCACTAAAAAATAACATACTTTTATCGGGCTTAGAACTTTTCTTTATGTTACCAGTCAGGCACCTACTTATTCTGTTCATCTCAAGGTCCATCAGTGCCCATGCACCTCTACATGGGTGAACTAAATAGAGATGGGCCATCTTTTAGAAACCTAGGCCTGAGGGACAGGATTCTTATTAGGCCCAATAGTTCCTAGTCTTTTCTGAAAAATTTGATCTTCCAATGTGTTGAATATCGATTTTGGGCTCTCAGACATCGACAATGGAGAGGCTCAAATGTATGTATTTTTAATTTGATCTTCCAACTTTTAATTTCAGCTCTATGAAATTAACCCTACCTCTATATATTTTTTTAATTTCACAAGCTATTTGGAGTACTAATTTAATAGTCTCCTTCTTTAAGTGAGGGTTTTTCCAACTTTTAATGTGAAAGTTTTTTCAGCTTCTAATTTTAGCAGCGGTGCACATAGAGTTGGGTTATCAGCAGAGCGGCAGGAGATCAGCTCGATAAAGTAGCGACGGCAATAGCAACAGAGAATCGAGGAATGTCATGGTTTCACACCTTCAATTTGTCGCACTTGGTAGTTGCGGCTTCGCGCCCTCGATTTGCCACACAAAAAGTGGGTGGCAGTTGCTACTTGGTGGTGCTATTTATAATTTTGTTTTGTTTATTTTATTTTGGTTTATTCTTCTGTATTTCAGCCCCTACTAGTCTTGTGGTTTTGTTTTACATATTTAGAACTTTTATTCCTGTGTCTGAAATTGAAGGTGGATGTGCCTCGAACGGGAGGGGTTTGTTTATGCCTTTTAATACCTCCTTGTTCCATCATTAGAAATTAGTTCAGCATGAGATTAAGCTCACTTTGGATGCGAATTTTGTTCGTCTATCTTGTTTATGTTGCATTTCCGTCCACAGTGTCAAGTTGATAATTTTGCATCTGATAGTCTTTCCTGGGTGAAGCCTGAGAATTTGGTATTTGGTTCCGTATCTAGTTTTTGACAATTCACTTGCATGTTTGTAATTCTTTATTTAGTTGTGTAGGTATTGTGTTGAATTGGCCAAATGTTGTAGTGGTAGAAAACCTTATAATTTTTATTATGTTTCATTATATCACACATGTCTTGAATCTAACTTTTTCAACCAAAAAAAATATACTTTTTTTAAAAAACTAACAAGATGAAAAATGTCATTAACAAAAAATTGCACTCGTCAAGGCACGTAGCTAAACCTTAGAAGAGACAAGCAATCACCATCCTTTTAATCCCCTTCAAGTTGACCTTATCAAATCCTTGATCAACACCCATTAAGAATCTTGAAGTGGGTTGGGTTGGTATAATCCTTTATGCTTGAATGTGATTAGCCCTTGGGAACTTTACTTAACATTAAAAGCCAATAGATCATTATGCAATGCCAAAATATTGCCAATGTTGATGTCATCTTAATTACAATGAAAATGTTGTTTAGTGAGTAAGAAACAATAGAGCAGTAGTAGACTATTCAAGTTGAAGATTAAGTACTTATCAACTCTATTACTCACAATCCAAAATGATGACCAAGTCATTTGTTGATAACATCGACATCGATCATGTATACACTTGTGAATGATTCAATCTGCTAGACACCATTAATTAACAGACAATACCTTGGAAGATATATATATATATTTACAAATAGTACTGCATGTACTGCATGCTAGTCTCTGCTAATTAATTAAACAAGTTAACCCAAAAGGAGACATGTTTGCTTACTCGTACAGCACAGAGGGTTTCATATCAACCACAATTCAAGCCTCCTGATTAAACACATCTTCAAGCTAGCCTCGGATTCTTTTGCCAATGTGGCACGTGGCACGTGTCATTCTCTAGCCACGTGTGACTTATTAGAAAAAAAAAAAAATTTGACAGGCTAATTGACAATTTCTCAGCTCCACTCTGAAGAGGAATGAACGTTTGGGAATCTATGGCCGCATTTGAAGACTATACTCCTAATCCCAACTATCCAAAAGCCACGGCTTCAAGATTAAGACAAAGGTTTGGTCCCAATTAACCCTCTAACCTCATGGAAAAACAAATTAATGGTCCCAAGGCAGTGTCATAAATATGTCAAAAAAGGAGGGTATATTGGTAAAGAAAATACAAACAGAAGAAAGGACAAGGTACGGGAGTGCTTGGAGCCCACAATCATTGTATGACCAAGTGGCCAAGTACTAAAATCTGAGGGTGACCATTGCGTCATCAACTCAATCAAGCGATATATAAAGTTTTTAAACTAACTTACCAGCCGGATTATAAAATTCCAATCCAACGTTCCAAATCCGTTCTTCATTTACAAGCAGACAAGATCGGACCGCCTTTCTTCTGTCGGCTTCTCCACGTATTGTTTGATTTTTTCTTTTTGTTTTAGAGTCAAGCTGTTTGGCTCGGCTTCGGTTAAGCCACAACTTCCATTTGGCTTCTCGGTTGAAGGAAAATAACACAAAAGACTAAAAAGTATGAATCTGGCTAATATGATGAACTGATTAGGAGAGATTGTAAGAAAAGTTTTATAATTAAGAGTGATCATTCTATTAATCCAATAGCACATACATGCAAGTTTTTCTCTAAAATACATATATAAGTATAACTAAGGAATTAAGACACTATTATTACTCCCAAAAAGTCATCTTAAACTTAATTTTTTCATAACTAAAAGAAAGCACATATGAAACAACTTAATTTAAGATGTCGCGACAAAATTAACCACAATATTGTATTAGTGATAAATTGGATATTGGTGTAGCTTTTGGCAGCTAGCTTAGCCGAGCTCAGGTTTATTCATTAAGCCAAGCTAATGCAAATTGGAAGTAAATCATGCACACGGTTGACAATATAAAATTGTATAGGATAGGAAGGCCAGGACAAACGAATAATAGAGATGGGTATATGCCTATTTTAATTAAGTAATACTCACCAATTCTTGGAGCTAGCCACCTTATATATAGTGCCAAAGCATTACGTATACGTACACAGCCCATGTGTTTTTTACATGGTAATCTAGAGAAAAAAACCCTAATCAAAGCTCAAATAATACAACTCAACCTACCAAGCTAGAAACCCTAGAAAGTCGACCTCTTGTGAATGGCAGGACCTGAACTCACAAAAACCACCACTACCACAAGCACCACCAGCACCAGCACCAGCACCAAAAACATGGTAACCAAATCATCACCAAGCACTAAAACCTCACTTAGGAGGTTTGTTGGGGTCCGTCAGAGGCCTTCAGGAAGATGGGTAGCAGAAATCAAGGACTCCTCCCAACGTGTAAGGCTGTGGCTTGGAACTTATGACACCCCTGAAGAAGCAGCAAGAGCCTATGATGAGGCGGCTAGAGCCCTACGTGGCGAAAACGCCCGTACCAACTTTGCCTCGCCACCACCAGGAGGAGCGGGCAATCCCAGGGGGCTTGAGTACTCGAGCCCATTAGGTTCTTGTCCTAATCCAAATGGCGGGTTTATGTCCGGATCCGGAGACCGGCATGGTGGCGGGGCGGGGCTTAGCTTTTCTTCCTTGAAGGCCAAGTTAAGCAAGAACCTCCAAAGCATCATTGCTCGGAGCAGTGACCATAACAAGTCATCCAAGAGTAGGGTGAGTGACCACTTCACTTTTGCAAGCATATTCCACTTCAGGAAATATAATCAGTACCAAAACCCAAACCCATTGCTTGACATGAAGAACATAGAGAAAGTGGTGCAGCCTAGCATCATTGTGCCCCATAATGGGGATCATCAAATTAGTGCTACTGAGTCCTCTTCTTGGGAAACCTCTAGTATTTCAGACTGCATTGCGGAGTGGGCTCATGGGTTTCGGATTCCCGGGGCGGATTCCGAAGGATCAGATATCGGGGAAGAGGTGATTGTGGACCAATTTATGGGGTGGATTGATAGTCCGGAATTGAGTAGTGGTGGTGGTGATCATGGTGAGGGGTCAAGGAGTAAGAGGTTCAAGGTTTCATCTTCTGTTATGGTGCCTCCAACATTTAGTACTATTGGACCTCCATATAATTAGTGGATTGAAATTTAAAATTAATCAAGGGAGGGTACGGATTAATTATGCAATTGCATGTGTTTGCTAATTGATTATTGATCCGTATGATCATCAGGTGATATGTACGTATAAGGCTTCTTTACAAAAGGCTGATAAGTTGCCATAAGAACTAAGAAGTGTACTAGCTTGTTGCTGCTGTAGGTGATGTCAAAGCTAAATAGGTTCTCCATGTACACAGAGAGGGAGAGGGAGAGAGAGAGAGAGAGAGAGAGAGGTCCACTTGGGAATAAAAAGATTATAATTATAATGAGTAAAACGTGAGATGTCAGCTGTTTTCAGATGACATGAACAAGTTGGGTACTAATGTTAAATTTATGGTAGATGACAAAGTCTAATTAGTAGTGTTTTATTGTTTATACGTTTGATTAAAAATGCACCCCAAACAAACCAACATCGATCGATCACACACGGATATATATATATAAATCAAACCTTTAATTTTCTTCTCGTTATATAATATATAAGTAGAAGAAAATTAAATTAAGGTTTGATACATCGATCTCTATCCTCATGCAGTATTGAAGTTATGTAGCTAACCATTACTTCACGTCCCTCTTCCCCGGCCTCCAAATTATGAGAACAAACATCGATCGATCGGTACAAGAAAGTGCAAACTTTGCAAGTACGTTAAGGGTCTATTTTGGCATTTAACCCCCAAAAAAAAAAAACTGCGAAACAAACACTACCTAGAGGGCCCATATAATCTATCGACTTGGGTGAAAACTCTCTACTTATCAATTGTTGGGTGAAAATTTTATGCTAAAAAAAAAAAACTGCGAAACAAACACTACCTAGAGGGCCCATATAATCTATCGACTTGGGTGAAAACACTCTACTTATCAATTGTTGGGTGAAAATTTTATGCTCACATTTTTCATATAATTGAGGGAGATTGGAACTGATACTTAGAGTGATCAAGTAGGGTATAGCCGTCAAAATCCTACGTACCAGATTAAGAACACAAGCTATCTAATCTACTTGTAGAGTGGAACTGAGCTACTTTGGTGTCATTAGCTGAAAGTTCTCAAATAAAAGCTTAATTAATCAACCCCTCGAAGCCCCAACAACCCTTCAAGCCACATGCTCAAGATATTCAAGACATTTCATAGTTATCTCATAGTTAAAATAGGAAAATAACTTTATAAGGGAAAAGGGAGGTAGTTTGAAATTGCATTACATTTTGAAGTTTGGATTTGTGAGCTAAATATAATTGATGCAATTTTTTGTTATGGTACCCACCAAAGACATGGCCAAGTTGAAAGAATAAATATGCTCGATCAACTCTAGGGGTTAGACCTATGTCGAATCTATGCAATCATTTTTATGCTTTAGAGTTACTCTATGAAGAAAGTTATTTGAACTATATTTAGGTTGAATTTCATTTTTCGTCAATTTATGTAGTTTTGGGTCAAATTTTACTCTCTTTTCTTTTCAATTGTTTTGATTTTGGCCTTGTACTAGACATATAGTTGTAATTCAAGGACATATTAGACTATTAGTATTTCCTTCCATTAAGTCGTTAAATTCGATCTTAAATTACTAATGATTTATAATGTACATGACCAAAATTGTAAAGGTTTGTAAAGTATAGACAAAAACGTAACGGATTCAACATGCAACTTAATGAACGGAAATGCTATTCTCCTTAAATTGCAACGAATTGTAAAGTATGTAATCAAAATTTGAAAGCTACGGGATAGGGATAGGGATAGAGGTAAAGTATGTAAAGTATGCTATTCTCTAGTGATTCAAACGCTATTCCTACGGGATAGGGATAGAGAAAGAGGAAAAAACCAAAGATTTCACATAGTACTTTTGATCGAAAAATCAATCTGATTTATTTCGTACCTTCCGCTCAATGATAAAATGGGTCAGATTCTACAGGATCAAACCTATGGGACTTAAGGAATGATGGAAGAGAATAAAATAAAAATAAAAAAATAAAAAAATAAAAGAGAGGGAAAAATAATAATAAAAAGTATCAGAATAAAAGTAATACTTGACTAAAATTATAGAGACCGAAAGTGAAATTTAACCCTATACCTATTGGTCACATCATTGGGCATAGAGATGATGCCAGCTCTGAAGGCCGGGGTTGGGGTGGAGAGGATGGGACTGGGGATGGGTTAGGAATATAACATAGCAGGATATGGAAGCCAAGCCTGTTAGATACCTGGAGTCTTGGGCTCCACTCGGCCCTTGCATGATAAGACCAAAGTGAATGGGCCGGGCCTGTGAGCTTTAAATTGTTCTAGTTATTAGGATCCGCATCACTTAAAAATCAATGCAAATTAATATAGCAAATTACCTTTCATGCTATGCTAAAAGAAGTAAAAATTCATTCACACTATGATTAAACCAAATTTAGCAATGGTTGGCATATGGCCAATGTTAGTAGCTTCTTGGGTTTGACTTTGAACTTTGTAGTTTGTACAAAAAGTGTCAAAAGTGACAAGCCAACTATTTGTACTTGGAATTCAAAGTAGCAAGACTAAATTTGACCAAGTAATTGGTCTTTGAAAGATCAAAGAGATTTAGTCAGAAACTGGGTACTGAAACAGAAACATGCCTCAATTAATCATGAGAAGCACAATCTAGTCCCTGGTTCTCAAGCAGCAGTACTACTATTGGGCCTACTGGCTCATTGTTTTCAGAGACAAATACAATCAAAAGTTTTGAGCTTGTATGAATGCATAATAGCATCTTCTCTCTTTCTTTCGGCGTTTAGAAAACGTCAAAGTATTTTTATGTTGAAGAAATTAGGATCCCATTCTTGGTTTGACTACATTTTTTACGCGTCAAAGTAATTTATGTTGAGAACTGTCATCCATGGCTGGAGAACATTGAAAAAAAAAAAAAGAAAAAAAAAGAAAAGAATGAAAGTTTTGGTTTGTAGCCAGACGCAAAAAAAATTGGAGATGGTGGTCTGCTTTTTATCTCCTAGTTTTCAAACCAAGCAATGATCTCTTTCTCTTTACCTGACATTTAGCTATATTAAATTACTAAACAGTAGTCATTCTCATTAGAAAGCATTTTAGGTTTATGGTTCTAATCATTATATTTCACTCTAAAAAGGAAAACAAAATTAAAAATTCAAACAACCCTTTTGGATAGTTTTCAATGTCAAAGTTCTTTTTGAAATGTCTTGAAAGTAGATAATATATATATATATATATATGCGCATATCAGAGACATAAAGCAGTTAACTTGTACTTCAAACTAATGGCAAAAATAAAAACTTGTACTTCAAATTAATTAGCATCACTGAAAGAAATAAGTCCCTTTAGGGCATTCTCTCCTGCTTAATTGGGGTTAGTGATGCCAGCATTATTGAGAAATATGTGTTTATTTCATTTGACACTAAAGGGTTTTGAGTCTGCCTGGGTTTAATTTGGCATGAAGCAAACAAAATGTTGCCAGCATTATTAAGCAAACAAAATGTTGTTTCCCTTTTATTTTACTTCGGCTTTAAACTACAATCCGCATTAATAAAATCGCAGTCAATGCATAGACCACACTTTTCAGTATCACTTTTTTTAATTAGTATGCTCGATACATTGCATCGTAAATCTTATTTTCTTAAACATAACTCTAATTTTCTCACACAACTCCAAGCTAGTCAAAAAGCATAATCTAAACTGTATGTAAAGCAACTCCAAGCTAGTCAATTAAATTACTAATGAATTTGGAAACTAAGCTTCTTTCCTTAGCAAAAAGAATCCTCATTAATCAATATTAATCTCATATGAAATTTTCTAGAACATCTATTCCTCATTAAACAAAACTTTGAAAAGCTTAAAAATCGATATTCTTTTGGCAAACCGCACAAGCTAGCGTCTTGTTGTGACTCAAAAGTTGTTTGATTGCTTTATGTGCTCTCTTCTATGCACTTTTAGCCAAAAGCAAATAAATAGAGTCCTAATCACCACTCACTTTCATGCTTTCTATGTGATTCTTTACACACACTCTTATGGAACATAATTTATCATCATTATAGGACATACACTACTAGCTAAATATAGAAGCTTCAATTCCTCTTAATTATTGTACACTCTTATTTTTCTTTGCTCGTTATATGGTCACATCTTTAATTGACAGAGGTCATTTGCCTAAAATAATGAACGAATGGTTGCTTAATTGTAAATTTTAGGTAAAATTAATTAAATCATGTTCATCATTTATAAATAAATATATATATATATATATATATTTGTTAAGTTTTAGAGAGAAGAAAGAAGATGAGAAAAAAGAGATATATAATCCCATATATGTGGGAAATGAACTTTCTTTTCTTGTTCAAAATTAAACAAAAGAAAGTAAACAAGAAAAGAAAGTTCATTATAGAATTTGAGATTTATAAAATTCTATTTATTTGTCAGTCCAAAGTTCCAAACACAAGAAAAAGAGATACTATATATTTTGTACAGCCCCTTGGTTTGTTATTCTTTTTCTTTTCTTTTTGTTGGATACTTTGCTTCAAAACTTTGTCTCAGTTATCTGTTTTATGAAGAAGAGAACTTGTTTGATATGACATAAAAAAAAAGTTTAACGGAAATTATTTTCGATTTAGTTATTTTTTACAGAAATAATCTTTAAATATTTATCTAAAAAATAAACGATTATGATTATATTATGAAAATACATTATAGAATAAGAATAATAATAAAAAAAGATGAAAAAAGTAGATAGCATTTTTTTTGTACTAAATATTATCATTTGAAGAAATAATTGTGTAGCTTGGCCAAAAAAAAGAAGAAGAAATAATTGTGTAGTACAAGGACCACATAGATGATTGTGCAGGTCGTTTTCAACTATCTGGCTCCAAGTGGCTAGCTGATCGAGTGTTGGGAATAAATCCCCTCGCCACGACAAATATAAATAATTGTGTAGTACAAGGACCACATAGATGATGGTGCAGGTCGTTTTCAACTATCTGGCTCCAAGTGGCTAGCTGATCGAGGTGGTGGGTTTTGGTCATTTATGAATCTTGGTTTCCTGTTTATTCACTTTTATTCACTCTACTGCAGTTTCAGACTTTCAGTGCACAACAACTGCAATTTCTTTGGTAAAACACAACAACTGCAAGTTAATTCCCACTATATCATCGACTATAATTATTAATTGTGTTAATAATTTGCACCTCATGTGGGAGCATTAACAAACATGCATGACTTTATCCTAACTTTATATTATTAGGGTTACATAAACATGGACATCTGAATTAATCATCCCAACACCGATCGATCGAATATTTTTTGGTGTTATTATGTGTAAATTATGGTCATTTTGTTTTATGTGTATCTTTGTTTGGTGGAAGTTGGAAATATATGCCTCCCACAAGATAACATGACACAATAATTTTCGTTGGGGCACCTTTGGATATATCGATGCTGTATAATTCTCTCTCATTACATCATATACATGAATGTATATATACATATTATATATATATATAAATTTTATCTTATGCCAACAAGTCTGTATTTTTCTTTACGAATTTTTTGTACTAAGCATTTGACCGAATAGTTTATTTTCTAGGCCTCACTTCAAATATCATTTAATTTGTAAAAAATCTCCAAAATCAAAAGTCATGTAGCCATTTGATTATAATAACAATTATTTATATGCTTTTATCGAAAATAGTATTGTCTATTTATTTGGTCACAGTTAGATGATTAATAATTTCTAATTATGTTAATTTTTTACAATAATAATCTTCAAAGTAGAGCTTAAAAAATGAACAGTTCAAATTATAAAATTAATTATGTAGTGGTGCCAAAAAAATAGTTAGCTTATATTAACTTATTAATTAGTTAGCTTTAGATGCTTCTCTCTTTTTTATAAATATAATTTATACTTGTATTAATTTGACTTTCAATTCAAGTCACTTATAAAATATTTAAGAAATTTTCTCTATGATTTAGGGGCTGAATAATAAAAGTCAAAGTCACTAGATAACTATTAATAGAATATGTAATACAAAGCCTAGATTAATGGTAAAGCAAATCAAGATAAGTTTGTTCCAATAGTGCATCTAGTCAAATCGTAATTAGGTCATTGTTGATTTAAAATATGTTGATAGTTTCACATTCATTGAATGGGCTAAACTGCCAATAAGGTCATAAAGACTTATTGAGACTCTTCACAATTGAAGAATTTTTTGTGGTGTAATCAATTTAACATATAAGAATATTATTTGACAACATATTTATTTATATAGGATATAATATTAATAACATTTACCAATATAGATTAGTTACATTACGTGATGATATATTAGTTACATCCAAATTCTCTATCACAAGTAAAAAATTTTTTTATATATATATACACTTCGTTTTTAGGGCCACTCGCTGGTTTGGTACAATTAAAATGCAGGTGATCGACTATTGCCTAAAAAAAAAATGCAGGTGACAGGTGAGGTGAGTGGTGGTGACCACTTGTTATATTGAGTAGTTTATTTAAAACATTCTTACGTAGAGCCAATCCATATAGTAAACACCAACACTACTAGCAGTCTAGCTACTGCAACCATTTCTCTTTTCAAGTAATTGACTCTTGGGCTTTACGACATCTTTCCATCAACACCCAACTGATGATATATAATGAAATGTTAAGATATTTACTAGTTACTTTATATTTCAATAATGGTCTTACGAAATGATCTTTAAATAAAAATTCAGTGGTTTAAAAAACATATATATGTCAGTAAATTGACATGCTGTAAATCTTTGTTTCTTTAAGTTATGTTTAGTTCGCGAAATGAGTTTTATAAGAATGCAATTCATCCTAGGATGGAGGGGTGGACATTTTCACCATAAAACCACGAAACCAAACCAAACCACTCCTAAAAAAAGGGTAAAAAACTGTGTTGACTTTTTTGGTTAAACACTGTTATAAAAATATATCGAACTAAACTGTCCTTAATAGGTGTAGGTATCGGTTTTACACCTAATAAAATCAAGTTGAACCAAACCGCATCATAATTATAATTATATAAATATATATATATGGTTTATATATGATTTTAAATTAAAAAGTGACCAAAAACATTATTTATGGTTTATTGTTTAATTTCTTTTGGACTTTTGATTGGATTGGAATTTAGAAAGTGGAAACTATTAATTATTTTAATTTGTTTTGGACTTTTGGTTGGATTGGAATTTAGAAAGTAGAACTATCAATTATGAAACACTATTAAACATATTTGAAATTTAGAATTTGGACTTTGTATTAGTATATTACATATACTTGTTACTTTGTTAGTTGTTAGTCTTTTTTAATTTGGGCTAAAAAAATGCTCAAAAACATATTTGAGCTAAAAAAAAAGCTCAAAAACATATCGAATTATATATAGATCTAATTATCCACCCCTAATAATGAAAGAGCAGCTTGAGATAGAGCATTTTGGACCAAATGAACCACCTCACAAAAGCTTAAAATATTTTGTTCAAAATAATTAAGCAAAAATGTCATGAGAATAAAAGAAAAAGATTTGTCCTTAATTGACCATTTGATAATAAATCCTAAAACACGTTAGTTTTTAATAGATTTTATGAATTCTCCATAATTGTCACGGATATGGATTTTGCTCAAAATTTCCAACCAAATTTCTACATTTTTGGATCACTGGAATTTCCATGGATGCCAAATTTTTAGTCCTACCCATGTTTTTCTGACAAAAAGAATCCCGGCCATTTTTTCAGACAGAAAAAAAAAACCCATTTTTATTTTTTTCGAACTTTTCTCATTCCCAACAATTCCTTAAGTTGACTTTTTAAGGTTGTGATCGTTTTGCACCATATTTCTCTATTTTTGTTAAAGAACCATATTTCTCATTTAATAACTACTAAATATTACTGAATTGAGAAAAANAAAAAAAAAAAAAAAACAAAACAAAAAACAAGCTCATTAAATAGGACAGTTCTTTTGTCCACATGACTTTGTTTGTATATAAACTTGGAAACTAACGAGGCTAGGCATCTTGGAGAAATAGCAAATGCCATGAATATTAAAATACAAAAAATATTTGGATAAAAACAAAATTATGCTCACAATTCTCTTTACAAAACGCCACATATTGTATTCTATACCCCTTACAAAGCAACTTTTTGATTCCTCGAGTGAATTGAGGATAGGAAAGGGACAAGAAGTGAGAATTTGTATTTGATTATTTATGTTGTTGAAGCTTTGAAGTTTGAAGAATACTTTGGATGAGTTTGGAAGAAGGCATTAATATCCTCCATATATATGATTGAGTCAATGAGGCTTTCCTTCAATTCTGGAGTGAAAACCTCTACACTCATTCTAATTCTCAACCTAACCAACCATCCTATATATATATCTCTCAAAATATATATATTATAGATATATATCTCTGAATTTAGTACCTCCTCATCTTCTTCATCATGGAAATCCCAAATGATTTTAGTTGCTATGTTAGTGCACCAACTAGTCCTGGTACATGCAGCTCAGAGAACATGTACTTTTACAGTGTTCCAACTAGTCCTAGAATGACACCATGGAATTGGACACCATCACATCCAAGCCCTCCATTTGGATCATGCTCAAGTACACCACCAATGCCATATCATGATGATGACTTTGAATTTGAAACTAGTAAGAGTTTCAATCTTGATGATCATGTTGTTGAAATTGAAACAAACAGAAAACAAAGGCATCATCAACAAAGGGAACAAAGACAGCTTGGGAATTCCCTTCCTACCATGGCATTTGCTGATGAGCTTTTCTTTGATGGAAAAGTCATGCCACTGTTGGCACTGTCTCCACTCAAACTTCCGCCGCGTCTTCAGAGAGGGAACGACAAATATGGCGATGGAAGGTCCGCGCCGTCTTCCCCGAGGTCTCCCGGTTTTATGCTTAAGTTGCCGTTTTCTCATCGGAGGTTGTGGAATGATGATTTTGATCCATTCACAGTTGCATTGAAGGCTGTCAAGGAGGACAAGCAAGGCAAAGCAAAGGCAAACAATCATAATAATATGATGGGCCTGAATGAAACTGGCCTGCTAAAACCAATTCATCATTCGGGTTCAGACCCGAATGAGCGGAATCAGGCCAGTGACTCACCTTCCGCCAAAAGTGAGGCAGGTCGGCCGAAATCAACAAAACAAGTGGGGCAAAGTCCCCAAAGGCTGGCTGAGCCCAAAGGACTCGAATTTGCAAGACAAGTGAGACTCATCCAAATGGACCATGAAAAATGTGGAGAGCCCAATATGGAAAGACTGGGTGGGCCCATAGTGGAGGTAGCTGAGCCTGAGATTTGCAGACAAACTAAGGAAACTAAGGGGCAGAAAAAGAAAAGGGTTTTATTGAGTACTCCTGTTGCGAAAGCAAATGATGAAAAGGCAGCAGTGAAGAAGCCGACATTTCTAAGGAGACTGAGCTTTAAGTCTGGGAAACCAACCCATTGCAATGGGGAGAAAAAGGCATCTCAAGTTTCTCAATTCAGCAAGATGACACTACTCATGCATTACAAGCCAAGGCTGTTGCTCTGCATGGGTTATAAGGCAAGGTTTAAATAAACAGAACATGATCCAACCAATGAAGTTAAAGAGTGCCAAAGTCTATATTTAGTTATTTAATTGTTCCTAGTCATACAATTGTTAATTGGATATTTATTTCATAATTCAGTATTGACAGTTTGACACATGTTATAAATTTATTAGTCGTGCACATAAAAAAATGACAGATGAGAAATATTTTCAAAACTTGGGATAATTATATTACCTTAATTGGAGGCAATGTACAGGATCAGAATCCCATAAAATTGCCCAATAAATCTCCCCCCCAAAAAAAAAAAGGTTAAACAAAATGAGAACAGCTGAAAGACCAGGGCCTCCACATCTATGCAGTTGAATAAAAAACCCACTTGTATATATGCAAGTGGATTAATAATTCAATTGGTTGATCAGAATTAAAAAAAAAAAAAAAAGAAGGCATACATATATTTTATATATATATATATCTGAGGCTATTCCAAGACTTCAGTTGGCCAAAGGCGCTTCCACGTGGCAATCTCTTCTTCGTTGTTAAGCTTCCTGATTCCTCCGTAAAACCCATCTGCTTCATTTCCCTCCTCGCGGTGCTCTTTTCTGTTGATGGTTGCGCATCTCCACCTTGATCCACGCGTGTACTGGTTGAACTCCAGCACCACACAATCTGTTCACATAAGTATTAATTAAATCAATTTTCCCAATTCAGTAATTACATACACAAATACCTTATTTACACATTTACTCTTTTAATTAGAAATAATAGTTTCATCTTATTTCGCCTCCTTGAAGTTTATTGTCTCAATTTATCCCTATAAATTTCATCCATATCTCACATAACCCGAAACCGTCAATTGCTAATGTGGCACCTAAGTGGCAAGGGATACGAGCTTGCCAGTTTCGGATTAAGTGAGACACGGAAAAAAATATTTATTGTGGATAAATTGAGATAATAAACTTTATTGGGTAAAGTGAGACGAAATTTTATTTTCAAGAAAGTAATATGCCTTTTTATTTAAGAGTGTGTCATCCTAAACAACAATAGGGCACCATCTTATCTTAACCCTATCCAATAATATACTATTTGCATATAGAATTGCCTTATAAGATTCTATACAAATCACGTGCTATTAAGTTATTAACTATATATGATGGCTGTACTTTCAAATTAAATAGCTGTTAATTACCACAGAAAAAGAAAATTAATAGCTGTCAGGAAAAGTTGGTCCATTATAATGTATATTTTATTTTTCGACATGCCTCAATAATCAAATCTGAACTCAAAAGCACCGACTCAATAGATAAAGAAATATTTGAGAATCTGTAATTATTTCAATAATTTTCCAAACAAAAATAAGAGGACAAAATGGATTGGAACCCATCATCATATATTAATATCAGCAGTTTCCTGTGGCTGAAAATTATGGTTAATTAGTGAAGAGTTGGGTTTACTTAGAATTAAACTGGTAATCCAATGGCAAAACATAGTTTCATTGCTATATTTTTATCATATGCAGAAAGTAGTTAGAGAGCATTAAAGTATTGCTAATAGTTTTATGATTATATCATCACCGACATAATTATCATATGTTATTTTTCATCACAATTATTGTTTGTTTGTTTGTTTGTGGTGGGAGGAGGAGGATACAAATCTCTTGCAAGATTGCTTTGACTGGTTAGGGGGGGTTGATGGAGAAATTAAATGAAAGCTTGAGAGCCAAGAATGAGGAATGCAAGTAGCCCCACAAAAGCATCAAGATTCCAAAACTAGGCAATGAAATAGAGACTCTAGGAAACATTGTGGTTGGTCATAAATATTCTGCAGAGACAAAGTTATCACAATGTTGGTGGAACTTATGACATGGTGACAAATGGTATGTCTTGGGGACCGATCAAATAAGCAAAAAAAAAAAAAGTGTGGTCCAAATATTAAATATTGGGGCATCAAGAAAGAAAGGGACAAAGCCAAGACTATAATGTCTATTCTGGGAAAGTAAACTTTACACTCATATTATCCACAACTTGAGAGATGCCAATGCCAATGGCTTGACTTGGCTTGGCTTGGCTTAATTCTCACAAGAATATAAAGATTGGATTAAAATTTGGGTTTATCTTAAAATTTTTGCTGATAATTCCAGCCAAAATTAGTTGTCAGATTCCAACATACAGAATATAAGAATCTAATTGGAGGGGGGAAAAGAATGAAATATCTATACTCACTGCTATTTGGACAAAGGCAGTAATTTTCATTCCCATCACATGATTCCAGGTGACCTACAATACCATACCACCAACCTGCAATAAACAATGAACAATAAAAAAAATTGATTTACTTTGCATATTATTTATGTTTTTGACTATAAAAAGACTCAATCTGTTTGTATAAGTTTGCATATTAACAACTAAGAAAAGTCATAGCAGTACAATATTTAGGTATCTACTGCTCAGGTTCTAATTGATGAATGTCAGATGGCACTTAATCTTTTGAGTTTCTATGAAATGTGTCCTTTGCCCTATGCACTACATGGTGGGAATTTAAAAAATTAAATCAAGTCAAAAAGAAAAGGGATTTGTGAAAATATAAAATAAGATGCTTAGTTTCCAGTATTGGTATGAAGAACAAAGCATAAGGAAACTCTAGATGACATAAAAGAAGTGTTAAAAAAAGTGGAACAATAATTAATTCAAAAGGGTTTTGGATTTTGGATTTTGGAGGAAGAACAAACCATAAGGGAATTCTTTGTTTCTTCTCCACTGAATCTCAATATGGTCACCAGGGCGTAACTCGTGCAAACAGTCAGAGATATGAAGATCATGTGGAGAAGTGTCAACAGATGGTGCTCTAAGCCTCTCCCATGGCAAACCATTCTCAATTGCAACTGCTCTTCTTCCATGTGGTGGGTACCTGCAAATTACATCAACCTCATCAACAACTAAAAATATACAGACGTAGAGTAGTACTAAGATTTATGAAACAAAAACCCCAATTGTCCAACTACCTGGCTTGGAAGGTGTCAGTACGCAGATCATAGCTAAGCTCGGCGTCATAGCATGATAACATAAAACCAACATGCCCATTCTGCAACACAACACAAACATATATAGTTTAATTTGTCAGATAGTATCCGCTGTTTTTCATCAAAGAACATTGCAAAAGAAATAGACAGATAGAGAGATAGATAGATACCTCGCGGTTATAGACTTGTGCAGGGAACCAGAACTTGCCAGTCTCAAGAGCAAGGTACCAAGACATGATGGAATCAGTTGTAAAAGAAGTGGTATGCTTGGTGTTATCATCAACCTTGGATCTAATCCATGAGAAAGGCCAACCAAGAGACAGAATTCTCAAGAGGCCTTTTTGCCTGCCCTGCTTGGCATCACCCAAATCGGTTCTCGAAGCAACATGCCACTGCCACTCCCTGTAGGCTGCAGGGCCAATGACTCTGCCCCATTTCTGTTTCATGTGCCTCTCCCAAAGGTGGTCACTCATGCATCTCTCCCTCAGAGAGCTACAAACACTCGCCATTCGAAAAAGGGCATCGGGAGGAAGTCTCTCTAGAATGCATTCCAACACCAAATCCGGCAAGTCCAACACAGACATCTCTGCGGTGGTGTCGTCAATGTTTTTGTTGTTCTCAATTTTACAAGTTGTTATAGTCTTTCTATGGAGGCACATTTTGGAAGAAAATTGCACAAGGAAACGAATCGAAACGAAGCTTTTCTTTACTAAGTTGGATAGGGAGAGGAAAGATAGCTGTTTCCAAAACCAGGGTGACAACAAGCGCATCTCACAAGCCCATGATGGGAGAGTTTTGAGAGGAAGAGTCTTGAAAAAGAGAAAGGAGACGCAAGTAATGAAGAAATAGTAAAGTAGCATTAGAAAAGGGAAACACTCAGGGTCAAATTCAAGTTTGGCATATAAATGAATGATTATAAAGATAGAGGATCAAATATTGTGAGGAACCAATTGTGGAAAAGCAATGAATGGTAAAATACAAAAATGAGGAAGAAGCTTGAATTGAATTGTCTTTCACTTAAAAAATATAAAATCACTAGTGGGATCTTCAATTCAACAACCCCTTTCAATATATGGGTTTCTATTGGTTTCGATGAAGCCCACCAAACCCAACGGTGGGCCTCCTCCGCCGAAGTTTAAACAGATATAATTGGTGGTGATTGTAGACACCTCAATCAATCTAAAGAACAAAACCAACTTTGGTGGGAACTCACCTTAGCCAATGTAGAACCAAAAGGAAGCTAAAATACTCTGCTCTATCTCCTTCAACCAAAATGGGTTGGTTGCCTTTCCATTAAACTTTAAAGAACCCAACCGTACAGACAACTCCAACAGCTGTCATTCAAAGAGAGGAAGAATGAGAGATAAAAAGACTGGAACGAACCCAAGAAGCTAATGGAGGTGGGGCACTCAGATCGGATATGGGTTTTCTGACACCTGGAATTCCCAAGAAAAAAATAATGATTAAGATAAGAAGTCTAGAAACAGAGTCCCATATCTCCAAAATTTCTGATTCTCTTTTGGATTGGAACAAATAAAAATCTGGAAATACAAAAATGAAGTGTGAACAGATCTGGGTAGTTGGATTGGATCAAAAATTAGGTGAACCCAATCCAAACCAACACCCCAAGATCAGTTTTAACAGAGGAAATGAAAATGACCCAAAATTGAAGACAAAGACAGAGGAAGATCAGAAGGTGGTGGTGAAGAGAAAGATAAAACAGAGATTTGATGAAGGAGGTGATGAACTCAGTTCAACAGATTCTTCATCACCATCTCGTCAGAATCCTCCCCCCACCAACGGTCTTCTCAACCGTCCTCTCTCTCTCTCTCTCTCTCTCCTCTATCTTCTTGCCCTGTCTTGGTAAATTAACGAATAACGAACAACACGTAAGAGACCAAGAAAAAGGAAGGAAAATAAGAAAGGACAGGACTTATATAATTGACTGGATGAGAGGTTATATGCTTAAATAGATTTTGGAGGGTTTCTATTTGTGTGGATATTAAACAAAGTATTGCCCTCAAAGATCAAAACTGAACCCTCCCCATTTGTCTAAAGATTTTCCCTTTCTCTCTCTCTAACAAGTTGAAGCTGAGGAAAATCCGTATAACCAGAAAAGGCAACCGTTAGGATGACGTACAGAGAAAATCAATAGAAGCTATTGGTGGTTAAGTCATGTACTCTCCCACCACTTGTAGCCATTATTGTAACCAATGGTTGAGCAACACGTCAAATCTCATGGCATGGACCGTATGGCCAACTTTTTTTTTTTTTATTCAAATGAATTCTGATTTTTATTTTTGTGAAAAAATTATGTAAACACAAAGCCACCAAGTTCCTGCAAATCAAAAAACAAGAAAATACATGTACATTGTACACAATATTCTTATTCAATAAATTTTGAGGGTTACAATTTCTGTAGCATTCCTTACAAAAAGAAATCATTTTATTCAATATCCAAGTTTGTGTTGATCGAAGAGTGATGAACACTTGATCTTCACTTGTGAGTAGACTTGACAAAAGCGGTTACGATACGAAAATTTATGAATTTGATTTGAGATTCTCAAATTCGTTGATATCAGTGTTACCTATTAACTACTCATTAAAATAATGGATCGAGCCGGATCAATTCACGAATACCCATTAGACCCATTAAAATATAAATGCATTTTTGTAATTTTCACATCACACTCACTCAGCCTATGTGTTAATTTGTTAGATTAGCTTATTAGTTGTAACTTGTATAGCCAGTAGTGTTGTAATGAATTAGTTTGATTGGAATGCCTTTTCTATCTTAGTTTTGATTAATAAACCTCATGGTACCCACCATTCTTACCTAAAAAAAAAAAAATTAAACCACATGGTCCTATTTTTTCTCTCATGTGTTTTATCTTTTGTGTTTTACCTTTTCTCTTTCTCTCTACTTTTCTCTTATTCTCACTTTTCTTTGTCAAATCTCATAAACCAAAACAAATCACCATCTCTCCTTTTCTCTCTGCAATCTCTCTCTCTATCCTTTTCGATCCTCAACCTCCATCGAACCTAGGTCCCTAGCATATCTCTCTTTCTCTTTTCCCTCATTCTTAATAAAAATGGAAGCATGAAAAAGAGATGCCTGAATTTTCTTAATTCATAAATTGTGTAAGTACAGCATATATACTAGGTACAGCAAAGAAGTCAAAACCTAAGACCTAAAGCAATAAAGATGCAATCCACAATTCATGGATGGCCTTTCCTAATTTAAACAAACACAATAATATACATTAACTATAGAATATTCGTAATACTCCCCCTCAAGTTGGAGAGTGAAGATTATGAATCCCCAACTTGTCTCGTAGTTTCACAAATTGATCTTTTCCCAACACCTTTGTGAATATATCAGCAAGCTGAAAAAGTGTAGGCACATACGTAGGATGAATCAGACCAGTTTGTAATTTTTCTCGAACTATATGGCAATCTATCTCAATATGCTTGGTACGTTCGTGAAAAACAGGATTTGCTACAATGTATAAGGCTGCCTAATTGTCACAAAACAATGAAGCAGGGGTTTGCTGGGGAACCCGTAAGTCTCGTAATATATAACGCAACCAAGTTATCTCTAGGCAAGTATTTGCCATAGCACGTTATTCTGCTTCAGCAGATGATCTAGACACATTAGCTTGTTTCTTGGACTTTCACGAAATGAGTGAATTGCCAAGAAAAATGCAATATCCTGTAACTGATCTTCTTGTAGCACGACATCGGCCCAAGTCAAAATCACAATAAGCTCTCAAGTCAAGATCATTGTCAGAAGAAAATAATAAACCTTGTTCTGGAGTTCCTTTGATGTATCTAAGGATTCGCATAGCAGCATCCCAATGAGGTTTTCGTGGCTCGTGCATAAATTGACTCAAAGTACGGACAGAGTAGACAATGTCTAGTCTAGTAACAGTGAGATATATGAGTCACCCAACTAATCGCCTGTATTTGGTTGGATCATGCAATAATGCTCCATCTATCGGTGTCAGAATTAAATTTTGTTCCATTGGAAAAGGATCCAGACGTGCACCAAGTAGCTTTGAGTCATGTAGAATATCAAGAGCATATTTTCTTTGTGACATGAAGATCCCTTTACTCGAACGTGCGAACTCAATGCCCAAAAAATATTTGAGATCTCCAAGATCTTTAATGCCAAAGCATTTGAGAAGGAAAGCTTTGAGATGTTCCATCTCTTGGATATTATTTCCTGTGATAAGTATGTCATCAACATAGATGAGAACAACAGTGATTGAAGTACCTTGGACCTTGGTGACGAGAGAATAGTCTGCTTTTGACTGATGATAGCCAGCTATCTGAATAGCATCAGAAAAAGTGGTGAACCAAGTTCTAGAGGCCTGTTTGAGCCCATAAAGGAAATTTTTGAGTCAACAAACAAGATTTTCCCCTTGTCGGCAAAGACCAGGAGGAGGTTCCATGTAAACTTCTTCATGAAGAATGCCATGAAGAAAAGCGTTTTGAACATCCAGCTGATGAATGAACCAGCGGTGGGTAGCAGCAATGGTCAGAAGGCAACGCAGGGTAGTGAGCTTAGCGGTGGGGGAAAAAGTTTCCTGATAATCAACTCCTTCAACCTGGGTGTACCCTTTGTCAACGACACAAGCCTTGTAACGATCAAGAGAACCATCAGATTTGTACTTTTTCTTGAAAACCCATTTGGATCTGATAGGCCTATGACCAGTAGGGAGGGGAACCAAATCCCAAGTATGATTGTGCTGTAATAATTCAGCGTTCATAGCATGGCGCCAATTAGGATCAAGGATAGCTTCAGTATAGGTAATGGGTTCAATGGGTCCTGTAATGTTAGATAAAAAGGAACAATAGGCAGAAGAAAAACAAGAATTGGAAAGAAAATCAGAAATGGGGTAACGAGTACCTGTAACAAAACGTGGTGCCAAGGAAGAATGATTGACAATGTGAGACATGTGGTAATCTTTAGTCCATGCCGGTGGTTGGGTGGGACGAGTGGACCTACGAACAAGAGAATGGAGTGAGGAAGAAGGAAGAGGAAGAGCTGGAGAATTGTCTGTAGGAAGAGGGTGGGAGGTGTGGTTTTGGTCAGTGGAGGATTGATCCGCAAGTGGGGGAGACCAATCGGTAGGAAAGGGAAGGCCTGGGGATTGGTCATCAAGAGTGAGGTATTGGTCCGTAAAGGGGTGAAGTGGCGTGGACCAATCTTCAGTAGGCAGAGGAAGCAGCAGAGGGGTGGAGGACCTATCTTCAAGAATGTAGGATGGGTCCGCAGGCGATGAATTAGGAGAAGGGAAATGAAGTCTCATGAAACTTAACATCACGACTGATAAGAAATTTTTGAGTCTCAAGGTTGTAAAGTTTGTAGCCTTGGTGGCCGGTAGGGTAGCCAACAAAAACACAACGGTGAGCACGGGGTTCAAACTTATGACTAGGACTGACAACGGTTGCGTAACTAAGACAACTGAAAACACGGAGATGGGCAAAAGATGGTGGGCGGTGGTATAACCTTTCAAAGGGTGATTTGTTGGAGAGGAGAAAAGAGGATAAGGTAAACGATTGATAAGATAGACGGCGGTGAGAACACAATCACCCAAAAATTCGAGAGTTAAATTGGACTGAAAACATAGGGCGCGAGCCACTGTAAGAATGTGGCGATGTTTCTGTTCAACAACCCCATTTTGTTGGGGAGTGTAAACACAAGTGCGCTGACGCTCGATACCGAGAGATTGAAAATAATCACTCATGGAAACAAATTCGGAGCCATTATCGACTCTGATGGCTTTAACTGTGGAATGGACTTGAGTGCGAGCAAAGAGAATGAAAAACCGTAAAAGCTTTTGGGTCTCCGATTTATGGCACATTAAAAACACCCAAGTGCATCGAGTAAAATCATCCACAACTGTAAGGAAAAAACGAGCCCTAGAATGAGTGGGAATTTTGTAAGGATCCCAAATATCACAATGTAACAAATCGAAAGGTGCATGAGTTGATATTGAACTTAATGAAAATGGAAGTCTAGTTTGTTTGGCTAAAGGACAAACACTACAATTATGATCAAAAGAAATATCTCGAGTAGGTAATAGTGAAGAAACTAATTTAAGACGGGCAGGAGATGGATGTCCAAGCCGTTGATGCCATAAATTCAAAGGGTGAGAAACTTGATGAGAGAAAGACGTCTGTTGTAAGGGAGATATGTAGTAGAGACCACCACGCATCTTACCCAAACCAATCATCTTCCCCGACGCCAGGTCCTGCAACACGTAAAAAGTGGGAAACAAAATGGCACAACAATTTAGAGAGTCAGTGACTTTACTAACAGACATGAGATTAAGGTGAAAAGATGGTACACACAAGACATCGGATAAAGTGATATCAGAGTTAAATAGTATGGTGCCAGTAGAAGTGATCAGAATAGAAGAACCAGTGGGCAAGTTGACAACAGGTATAGATGGAGATTTTAAGTGAGTAAATAAAGCTGAATCAGAAACTATGTGGTCGATGGCCCCGCTATCCAAGATCCATGGCTTAGTAAACACAGAATTAATGGAAGCATTAGAAAAAGAAATCTGACCTACAACATTGACATAGGTGTTCCCATTATTAGGAGAAAACTGTGAGAAAGCAGTGATTAATTGTTGAATTTGATCAGCAGAAAATGCACTCAAAGGATTAGAAGAAGCTTAGGGTGTGCCGGAATTGGCCTTCGCAGCATGTGCCACAGAAAAGGGACGGGAGGATGACCCTCCCTGAGAGTTGTGTGGCATTAACGGTGAAGAGCCGCGATTTGGTTTGTTCTCTTGATTGCTATTTTGATTGGGGACCTATTTGCCATTCTTGATCTTGCACATGTCCTCTGTATGTCCCTTTTTATCACAAAATTTGTAATGATACTTCAAAGTGCGGCAATTATTGATGGTGTGTCCATCACGATTGCAATGATTACAATGCTTGTTGGTGTTGAAAGAAGAAGGATATGGGCGGTTCTGTGCGGCTGCTGCAATGGAAATTTTTCGAAAGGCAATTGTTGTTGTTCGGATGTCAATTGGCACTGTTGTTCATGATTGCTAATGAAAGAATAAGCTTGATGAACGCTGGGCAATGGTGTCATCATGAGAATGCTGGTGCGAATGGTATCATGAACATCGTTGAGGCCCATAAGAAATTGCATCATCCGATATTTTTCCCATTGATCATTATGTCTATCCACCAGGTTGTAGAGAATAGGATCTTCATATGCATCTAGTTGTGTCCAAAGGTGTTTTAGTTCAGTGAAATAAGCTAAAATAGTCATGGTACCTTGTGACAAAGAAGCAATCTTTTTCTGAATCTGGTAAATTGTTGGTGCGTTTTGCTGAGAAAACTGATGCTGAAAATCTTCCCAAACTTTATATGCTAATTCAGCATGAATAACCGCTTTGGAAAGATGGGGTTCAACTGAATGTGAAATCCATGATAGGATCAGACTATTGCACTGTGACCATAAGGCATGATCAGCAGGATTCTTGACTTCTGAAGGAGGCTTAATAGATCCATTGATGAAACCAATTTTGTTCTTGGCTCGAAGGGCATGAAGCATAGACTTGCTCCAGGATGAATAGTTGGTGCCGTTCAGTTTTTCAGAAACAAGGACATGGCCAGGGTGATCGAAGGATGTATATAGTATGGGTTTGATGAATCCATACTAGAATGGCCAGGAATATTGCTGCTGGAACTGTTGGGTTTGAATGGTGGTGTTTGATCATTGTCTGTCATTGTATTTTGCTAGAATTTGAATGGGATCAGTGCTTTGATACCATAATAAAAATGGAAGCACGAAAAAGAGATGGCTGAATTTTCTTAATTCATAAAATTGTGTAAGTACAGCATATATACTAGGTACAGCAGAGAAGTCAAAACCTAAGAACTAAAGCAATAAAGACGCGATCCACAATTCATGAATGGCCTTTCCTAATTTAAACAAACACAATAATATATATTAACTACAGAATATTCTTAATACTTCTGTGATCTCCCTCTCTCTTTCTCTGTGAGGTTGGTCGCAGCGTTGGTTTTGTGGATGGGCTGGGTGGGAGCCTGAGTGGTGAGGCTGGGGCTTGGGAAGCGGCCTCAGTGGGGGAAAGGGTAAATTGGTTGGTAATATAGTTTTTTATTATTTAAATTATTTTTAACGGGTAAAACGAGTCGAGTCGCATATACTCATTATTTTTCGAGTCTTATTCAAATTTGAGTTTTTTCAACTCGTAGATTAACGGGCCGTGTCGGGTTTGACTCGAACTCGCAAAACATAACGCGTTTGCCAAGTCTACTTGTGAGACATGGGTTCCTTAGCCAGTGCAATTGTACCATTGTTGTCACAAAACAAGGGCAATGCCTCTTTGATAAATGGGACCACTCCAAGCTCATCAACAAACTTTTTAATCTAGTAAGCCTCTTTCACAACCTCAGACGTTGCGATTTATTTGGCTTCAGTTGTGGAGTCTACCAAAGTATTCTACTTACAACTTCACCAACTAACTGCTCCACCAATCAAGATGAAGACATACCCAAAAGTTGACTTAAAATCATCAGGTTGGATGAAAAGTCAAAATTTGTATACTTGTCAACTCTCATCTTGCCCCTTCCATATACAAGGAAGAGATGTTTTGTCCTCAAATATTTGAGAATAACCTTAGTGTTATTCTAGTTCTCCATGCCTTAATTAGACTTATATCTGCTTGTGTTGCTAATAGTAAAGCTTATATCAATTAGGGCAAAAACTGACAAAACTGAACATTTCGGTTTGTTGATTTTTTATTTTATTTTCGGTGGAAGATCATTTTACAGTCGGTTTTCCATAACGACTAACCTCAGACGATGCTCTGGTTTCTTAAATTGGCATTTTGACCTAAACGACCAACATGTATATATTTATATATGTATTATTATTTTTTTAAATAGATGGGTGATTATAGACAATTCGATTTCAGATGTATGTGATTATCATGCACCCTACCTCATCTAATCATCCTACCAAAAAAATATAAATATAAAACAGAAAAACACAAACTCTCCGGGTGGACGGCATCGATCGTAAGGTGGATCTACAGTCTTGAAGCTCCTTCTCCTGAGTCGACCTTTGCTTTTGGGCAAAAGTTTGCTTCCTTGCCTGTTCTTCTAGTTGACCAAGTTGTGGTGCCTTTTTTCCATTGCTTCGGGGGCACTTGGTGAGGAGCATTGTTTTGAGGGAGGGAAAGCGCGGTTGACAAGCCACTTCGAGAAGACGACTGGACTGGAGTGCTTTCATCAAATGATGCATGTGGGCTGGGCCATTCCCATCCCAATGGGTGGCCCGATTCGGCCTGGTGTGGAGCACGAACGCTATCTCGCTACTTACTTCAGGCTTACGAAAATGCCTTGAGTTTGTTTGTCTTTGTCTTGAGTTAGTTCCCCCCGAGGGGGATTGGCCACCCAGCCCTCAAAGTTTCTCATAGGTCCACTCCCTTTTAGCTTCTTAGCCCTTTCAGCCTGTCGACCCTCTCAGTATCTCTCTCAGCCCCAATCGATTCACCCAACCACTCTTTAAGTCTACATCTCTCTCACTCTCAGTCTCTCTCGACTCTCACTCACTCTCAGAAACTCTCTCTCTCTCTATCACAATCTGTAGAACCCCAAATTTTAAAGTGGGTTAAGGTGCTACTTAGTTAGTCATTTATTTTTGTTACTAATTGCCATATTTTAAAACTCAAATGTGGATTTAATCCACAAGCTTTCTTTTATGGAAACTTATTTTGTATATTGGTTGGTTCAATTATTAATTGTACATTTATGCAATTGTAGCAATCTTAGTCCTAACTTTTATTCATACACTGGATTAAGATTTTCATATTGAGACATGGTCACATTTGCACAACTCTTATACTTAAATTCTGTGTAAAACGTGGTGATTTATTTGGTTTAAAAATCTTAATTTACTTCAGTGGTCAAAAAAAAAAAATCTTAATTTACTTATAAGTAATATTTCCAGATTTCATGTATGCTTACACTTGTATGTTTTATGCTTATTACTCTGCATGCTCAAAAGGAATACCAAAGAGTTAAGGGTTTGACCACCTAAATCCTAATGTTGACCGGCCTTAGTAACTAGGACTAGAAACCTAGGATTACTTGGAGAAGAAGCTAAAAAAGTGACTTTGCTAAGGGATGGTTATCATGTCTTAGGTTGAGTAAGGTTTTGATTTTGAGAAGAAAAGAAATTAAAATAATGATAATAATGAGGTTTAAATAGAAGTATCAGCATGTAAAAGCCTTTGATTGGTTAATGGACTATTAAACCTAGTCCAATAGGTTAATCATCCTCTTAATTAGGCCTTAAGGGATTTGCCAGGCACTTAGAGCCTCTTGGGAAACCAAAAAACTTGTTAGCCAACCACTTAAACCTCTTCTCACACCAAAAGTATAGATCAAGGAAGTAACTCTTCACTTTCCCTCTAACAGCCATATCATTCTCTTTAAAAACCGAGCTTTATTCAAACAAACTTATCCCACATTAATTCATAAAGCAATGAGAAAACTAAAAACAGAGATAAAGAGAGAGAGAGAAAAAAGGATATTCAAGAAGAGAAAATCAAGTTGCTGGAGAAAGAAAGCTGCAGCCTACATTGTCCTTCGATAAAGACTTTGGTAAGGAAACTTAACCTTTTCTTTGTGTATATTAGGAGGTTGGATTCTAGAAATTAAGTTTTGATTAATTGGCTAGGGCTACAGGCAATATGAAAAGTTCAAAGGTTTCTTTATTATTTTTTTTGTTAATTTTCTGTTTGGCAGTTTTTCCATCTCTTGACGTTACTCTATTGTTTTCAAATTCTATATTGATTTTAGAAGAAATTTGGCTTCTTCTCACCAACAATGTACCTCTGATCTCATACTTAAGACCTTGAAAGAACTTCATAGTCTTAGTCTTTTCATCATTCATGATTGCCTTAGCGTATCATCCAAGATCAGTAAATTTGGCAACATACTCAGGAATAGTCATGTTCATTGCCTGGCCTACTCCAGACTCATCAATTCTCCTAGCTTACTCTGCTCCAACAACGGAGGGAAATAACAATTGTAGAAGTGTTCCTCAAACTTTTTCCATGTGATTGTGGCAACATTCTCTACTCAATCATGGATAGTTTTCCACCATGCATTTGTTTTACCATCCAAAATGTGAGTTGCCAACCAAATTCTATACTCAGGCAGAACATTAATCGAATTTAGTTTCTTCTGGACATTTTGAATCCATATCTCTGCTCTATCCTCCTACGTCTCAAAACTTCCATAGTAGTGCATTGGCTTTTTCTTAAGAAACCGATCATAAAAATGACATTGACACTTCTCCTTGCGCTCTTCAGGAGTTAATTGTTCTTCGGCCTAATTAGTGAGAAAAGTTTGAAACATCCAGGTGAATTGTTAAGCGTTAAACTTATTCTAGTTATGTTGTGCTTAGTTGAGTCTTCGGGGCGGCATAGCCCACGATCAAAGTATACCACCAATCATCTAAGTACGGGTGGAATAGCTCATTGTGGAGGGTGCAGAACGTGGCAGGGGCATTGGTGAGTCCAAAAGGCATAACCAACAACAATTCTGAAGTTAGAACAAAACATTTGGAATAATATGGAATGTAAAGAATAAAATTTTTTTTGAAGAGCATAACCAAATCAAACGCCCCTTTATTAGTAAGGTTGCTTGCTTGTCACACAGGTCGTCTTTGGCTCGTCTCCTTCCGCGATACGCATTTGGTAGTAGCCCAACCGTAGATCCAACTTCGAGAAGTATCTCGCGCTTATTGATTAGGGCGAAGAAGTCTGCAATCAAAGTGGATACTTGTTCTTGATGGTTAGGTTACCTTGTTGAGCGCCCGATAATCAATGCACAAGGCTACCGCTTCTTCTGGAATAAATAAAACAGGGGCTCCCCCCTAGGGAAAACCTGCCTTGGAGGCTGGAATATAAATAGGCCTCAATGAGTTCCTGAAATTTTTTCCTGAGCTCAACCAAACCCCTTAAACTAATAGATGCTAGTTGGGGGGGCCATCTGCTAAACCCAGCCCCAGTCTAAGTAAAAGGGGGTTTGGCTCCAGGCTCCAACTCGATCTTGTGGTAGACTGCCCCTCCTAGGGGGCACTTGGCAACAACTCACTCGTGGGGCATGATATCCCAAAATTCCTCAAGTACTTGCTGCACTTCCTGAGAAAGAAGTCGTCTTGGTATTGGATCCGCTCTTCTGTTAGCATGAACATGAATTAGATTCTATTCGTCTTCTTTATTCTTAAGGGAACCCCCCACCAGAACCATTCTTAAGACCACCAAGCCCTCTCGAATGAGTTCTACTATAGAAGCTTTCAACGTACACCCAGGGACAAATCTTTCACTCACTGAGAAGTGAAACCCTGTGACTAGATCGTCCTGAAGACGGATGCGACGGGAAGAAATGGCATTTGGAAGTGTTGCTGACTTAACATTTAGGTTTCGGCATAACAAAGCTTGCACTGTCTTTTCGCACTTAGGCGCACAGCGTGCAATTGGTAATGATTCTACTACGGTGCCACAAATTCGCAAACTGATCCTAAGTAATCGTTGTTGTTCATTGGATTCCGGAGGAACTACTTCGTTAGGATTGGGGAATTGCTGCGATTCTTCCTGAATAGCCTGGATTCTACCGTCGAGAGTCACTTTGAAAGTATTACCTAAACTCTTACGACTCAATATGATAAAGCCTATAAAACAACGAGCTACTATCATTTCTTCATTATAGATTGAGATCTTCTTCGAACTTAATGCACAAATAGATGGAATAGCAGCAAATAGCATCTTTCTAGCATGCATATTCGTGGAAGTAAATCTCATTATGAAAGCTTATCCCTATCCTTTCAGCAACTGAACGGGAAGTGGTTTAGGAAAGGACTTTAGAATCGGATGCGCTCGCCCAGCGAGAAAGGCCCTGACCCTGCCAACCAAGTAAAAATAAAAAAGAAAGAAGAGAACTTCGTATTTTGGTAATTCTCTAGGAGTCATGTTTAACCTTGAATGCTATTAATAAATTCTACAGCAATAGTCCCTCGGACTCGGAAAGTAATAACGAAAATGGCTAACCCAATAGCGGATTCCGCAGCTGCCACCGTTGGAACCAATGAAGCAAATGATTGACCCATCATATCATCCGAAGAAACGGAAAATACCAAAAAGTTCGAATTCACAGCTAATAACATTGATTCAATTGGCATTGACATAATAGGAATATTTCGTCTATTAAGGAGGATTCCCCGAATACCTAAAATAGAGATGATCATAGAAA
>QANT01000517.1:0-37275 GCA_003254885.1 Purshia tridentata
GTAAATCTAAAGAACAGGAATTCTGGAATCTACCAGGAAATTTAAGAGAAAACTCAAAATTTATTCAATAATTATCAAAAAGTCCCACATCAACTTAGGAAAAATCCTTAAATAAGTTTTTAAGAAACCTTAGGGCTAAACGAATACATAATTAAGGCTCGTGGGCTAAAACAAATCCAAATAAAATAAAATGAAAAATAAATAAAATGGTCCGAAACTTCAAACGCAGTTTTGAGCCCCTAAACGACCTCGGATGGCCGAAAAAGCCTATTAGTCACGGCATTAGCCAATTGTTGGAATCGTAGCGCGATTTCCTTCGATTTGATATGTAAATCGACTATATTCGAGCTTCGAAGCAAAGTTTAGTAGAAATAATTTCCCTCGTTTTTGCCGTTCAAGCTGCTCTTCAAACTGAATCGCCATCCATTCTACATCTATGGTGCAATGGATGCAAATTGGTAAATTGGCAATCAAACAATCCCATCATATGTACTTCTATTCTATTATATATTCTTTTCTTACATAGGTAAATAGCACAAGCTTGGAATGTTTTAATAGTTGCATTCAGTCCACATTTAATAAAAAAAAATAACAAAGAACCTATGAAATTGGAGGGTGATTATATACATACCTTTCTTTTCAAGGAATTGTGCTTCCATGAAGCATGGAAATGCCTTTAATATAATACCACCAACATAGTTGACCAAAATAAAAAAATACCAACCAAAATATAAATTCCATGTTTCGATTCATAATACTTTTTTTATTTTTGCTATTATGCATTGGAGAAAAATAATGGTGAAGCACAAGTCCAGCTTAGGGTCTCTACTAACCTGAATTGAAAAATGTCGGCCCAAGTCACTCCTTTTCATACTAAAGGTTAAATTCTCAAATTCTTTCTGGCCAGCTTCAACATCGTTGTTTGGACCAGATTTATAAGTACAAATCTGATAGACTTGGGCCAAGCTCACCCCAAGCCTACTCTAATTGACATGTTCATGGTAAGCCCAGCCCACTTTTAATTACATTACAAAGAAACATTATTTTCTCTTTCTTTTTTTTTAGGGTAAATTATTTTAAGGAATCATTAACTTTAAGATAATCACAACACAAAAAGTTAATCAAAAACATCAAGTTCATTCGTAGTTTCAATTTTTACTACAGTTTATAAAGAACACTCTTAAAAAGTCGTAGTTTTAGTTATGACATAGTTAACAAACTTAAAATGTCACAATTTCAATTCATAATTTCAGTTTCTAAGTCTATTTTTGAAAAAATTTACATATAAGGTAGATATAACAATTAGATTAGTTTCGTAATAATCAGGTCACTTATATATATATATATATATATATATTTACTAATAAGGGTATTACACATTAAAAGCAATAAGTAAAAGGTAGCCTAAGCCCTAGGGTAATTTATTCTTATTTTAAAGCTCGTTTTACAAACTTTAATGATAAATAAACCCACCTACAAGGTTTTAGTGACAAATAGGTCCACTTTTGACAAATAAGCCTACCTTATAACTTTCTCTATGTTTTTTGTGCAGAGCGCTCGCCACCCCGGGCAAATTGCTACTGTCGAATTGTCGAACAGGGACAATTAGTAACCATCATTTTTACGTTATGACATGGGTAAATGTGACTTCATAATCTTGAATTTTATGTTTTATGTTGCTTTCATTAGTTTTTGAAATGTTTATGTAAGAAAAGACATATAAGTATTATTTTAATGCAGTTCAAATAACTATGGTTGCACAATGGCAATAATAGTGACAATGGCAAGTGCTGAGTACTTGGTGAATAGTGTTGAGTGCTCGGTACTGTTAATCTTGGTGAATAGTGTTGAGTGCTCGGTACTGTTAATCAAGCACTTAGAGGATCCCATGTCGTGCACATTAACCAAGTTGGGAACACACTCTAGCGTGAGACATATAAGTATTATTTTAATGCAGTTCAAATAATTATGGTTGCACAATGGCAATAATAATGACAGTGGCAAGTGCTAAGTACTTGGTGAATAGTGTTGAGTGCTCGGTACTGTTAATCAAGCACTTAGAGGATCCCATGTCGCGCACATTAACCAAGTTGGGAACACACTCTAGCGTGTAAGCTGAGTTATCAACCTTATTTTTAAAATGATCTTTAAAAAAAAACCCCCTTTTTTATTGCACATTACAAAGAAACTTCTAAATACCCTAAACAAATTACCATATATACAACTTAAGAAAAAAAATATTTTGAAATTGAAAACTAAAGCTATGGTGGTCGATGAAGTCAACCAATACAATATCAAAACTATAATGTCCAATGAGGCCGATGATAGTTGGCCTCATTGATCACTAATTGATCAATCTCTTGCATAAAGAGGTGGTTGTGGTGGCCTCTAAAAAAGAAAAAATTTGTTCCATTTTTTTCTTTTTCAGTTTTGATCCTTTCGAGTTTAAAGAAAATAAAAACTAAAGTAAAATTGGCACGTTTAGGAATTTTTTTGATGTTTGGATGTGTTCAATAAATTGCATGAAATTATATTTTTTTCTGTAACGAAATAATTAAAATTTATAACTATGCCGCCACATATACACTCTGAATGTCCATTAAACAAAGGGTCCGCCATAACCTAACCCCCACCCCCGGAAAGGGGGGAAAAAAAAAATGGTCTTCAATTTTTTATTATTTTATTTCTATTTTGTTTTAATTAATATGTCGTGCTTCATCAGCCTAATGTTGAAGGATCTTTCCTAGGGTTTAGGACATGGCTACACCTAGAAAAGTCTACAATCTTAGTTTCCATGAAATGCTTAACTTAAATACTTGACTAAACTAATTGGTCAACATACCTAACCCCGTGACTGAGTTCAGTCATCAAACTATCAAAGCCAACTACATAGTTTTCTTTAATTTTATTTCATGAATATAAAATTTGAAATATTACCAAACAACAAGATTTAAAATTCAACCAATTAAGTGTGTGCAATTACTTGCACAGTATATGCTCTTATGCATATACTATACGCTCCAAGTATATCGGGCAAGTTGGAATTTAATTGATTATACAATACCAGCTGGAGTCAGTGATAAAACCATTTGAAAATATTAAAATTCAATAGAGAAATAAAATGATACTTATTCAATTTCTTTTCTTTTTTTTTCCCCCAAACTATATGGCACATTAATATTGTATATATGCACACTACATGTAAATTAATAACATTTCAAAGAATCAAAAACAATCTAAAAAGTGCATGTGCCTTCATCATGGTATGTGGGCTTGGCCTGGAGTAGGTTTAACCACTAG
Organism: Purshia tridentata; assembly: GCA_003254885.1. NCBI lineage: Eukaryota > Viridiplantae > Streptophyta > Magnoliopsida > Rosales > Rosaceae > Purshia > Purshia tridentata. The sequence continues at coordinate 3,301 of QANT01000517.1, forward strand.
CTAGGACAGTGTAAGAGATCCCAAACTCTAGAATTCTAGGAAGTTTACTTGAAACTCTTTTGATGATCGAGGCATGAACAACCACAACTGGTCAGAGAGTTTGAAATTATTGTTTTGTCAAAATTCGTACACAACACTCTTATGATTAAAAAAGACTACAACTTGTTTTGATGATTTTCTTAGACTCTTAACCTGTTTTGAATCTAGTAATCGTTTAATTTAGAAGTTAGATTTGGCACACTAATTACTCACTTTTACATGTTTTAATAATATAACCGCGTGTTTAAAAATAATATTTTAATTGAAATTTTGAGTCCAATGCTAGAAAGGGAGCCCAATGGGAACTTGATCATAACAAATTAGCCATATGATGTGCCTTTTGATTTGTAGGAAATCTTATATAATTAATTAGATTTCCTTTATCAATTTTATTTTCCTACTACCAGTTTGGCCTCCTAATTAAAACTTCCCAGCGTCCTTGATTTCTTGGAGGTGAAGGTAAGCATACCAGGAATACACACATTTGCTTGTAATTATAAGAGCCACATCAGCTGGATTTGATTCAACAAACTCCAATAATGGGTGTTGAGTGTATCCCCAATTGGAATTGTGAGGACATGGCTGAAGTTCAAAGTATAAACCTTTTGCCATTTTTGGTTTGAGACAGAGCTTTAAGCTTATCACTAATTACCCAATTTATAAAGTGTCTAGCTCTTGGGAATTGAAATTTTTATCATTTTAATTTGGTTTGAAACATGTATGTTTAAGCTTAATTTTATTTTTTCTTAAAGTTGCTAGCTCTGTCACCATTAATCAATTATAGATGCACTTTTGGTCACTTGGTGATGCACAGACCTGGCCACCCTAATACCACATTCATGTGCATGAAACAATGAAATCCATGGTTGAAAACGATGTGGGATTCGGATTATATCATGCAAGGTTTGTCTTAAACGTTCCCATGTGCAAATGATTGTTGGAGGTGAAGTCATTGGCACAATGAATATGAATACTTTCCCTCTGCAGTTGCATTTTCCAAATGCCTTGAGAAGAAAAACTAGGGTACAAGAGCCTTTGATTATCATACAGCTAATAACGTGTATGAATATTATGACCCTCGATCATTTTGCATGTTGAAGAAGAAAAGTTGTTTAAGGATCCAGCCCCTATTGGCCAATATCTTGTTTGGTATGTAAATACATATATTGCAAGTGACCTCGGCACAAGCTGGTTTCATTTGTTCATATTCTGTCCAATCTGAACTTCATTTGTTTAGTGGGTTGGGGCATTGAAGGGCAACCCTAGGACGGAGGGTTGTCTTTCACTAATAACCGCTCCAAACCCATTAAAGCAGAAAAATTCTAAGTTTATATGTCACCCAGCCTATCCAATCCCCAAACTCACCACTCTCAATGCCCAATATTTCAACCTATGCCAGCCTATCTTGCCATTCTGAACTGGCTATGTTCCTAAATAAGAGTAGTAATATACTCTTATTTTATTTGTCACATCATTTGGTGACTAAAATTTCTCTCAAATTTTGGTGACTATTATTATTATAGAAAATTAGAGAAATTCATACAAATTTATATTTCTTCCATGAAAACCCACATATTTCTTATTTCATGCCTTAACTTCTTTGACTAGTTGCCAACTCACCTAGTTTCCATAAATATAAATTTTCTAATCAGCACTTTTTGAAATTCAAATATTGTAAATTTTTTTTATGCCCTCAACCCTATGTCAGATTATTATTCGACTCTTTATTGTTGGTAGATGTTGCTAGTACTCCTACAACATAAAAACTCAGATATCACCAATATAAAAACACACATATCTCTTAATATAATAAAAACTCATGTGTATATATATGTAGGAATTCATTATTGTAGGGTTCTACAAATAACACTAAATGTAGGATACCTCATGAGGTTGCTAACATGTAGTTTTTTAACAATCCGAGCCATCTATATTTTAGATCTCTATTCATAGATCATCTTTACAAAAAATTAGCCAAATCGAAAATTATTTGCCATGTAACTTTGATCAACAAATATATGGTTTTATCGAAAATTTTGATTCGTCTATTTGTTTGATCAAAGTTAGATAGGTAAATGATTTTCGATTTGACTAATTTTTTGCAAGGATGATCTATTAATAGAGATTTAAAAAATAGACGGTTTGGATTATTAAAAAAATATGGGAGTGGACTCCATGAGTATCCTACAATGGAGAATTCATGTATATATATATATATATGTATCTATTATTTTATATATTTAAGTATGAACAACCATAATTCTAGTATTTAAATTATTTCCTATAATTTAGTGATTTGTAGGAAATAGAAATCTGAAAATAAACATTAATTACATATGACAAAACTTGTAAATAATAAGAAACTCATGGATTATGGTTTTCCTACATGCCGTAATTGAATATGGGCTTTAGCTATTTAAAAAAAAATTAATGGTGATAGACTCTATAAAAATTATTTTATATATAAAGGTTAATATTCTAATATCTGTGAGAATGTGAAGAATCCCACATTGGAAAAAGTATAACTTTGCATAATAGTTTATAAGAGTTTGGACTATTCTTTTTATTGCTAATTGATTTTTAAATGAATGTTTAGATTCTTTCAATATCTCTTATTATTATTATTTTTCTTTCTGTACTCTGTAGTCAAAATTTGGAAAGATCACAAATTTACCATATGTTCAAATATATTCTTTGAAATTTGTTCTTGGGGATGTAACCGAAAAAGATTGTTCTTTGGGAACTGGATTTGAAGCATCAGTGAAACTAATCATGTCTTAATTATAGACCTCAGAAGAGAACTATTATAGACCTCAGAAGCATAGTTCTCTTTCCAATTTATCAGTCGATCAAGAAGTGAAAGGAAAGGAATAACTTTTTCTGAGTTAGTGTTTCTGCACAAATAAGTATAATAGTTCTTGGTCAAAAAAAAAAAGTATAATAGTTACAATTAGTACTGTTAATTAGTGTTATTTTTTTTAGTAACTATTGTCTAATTTGAATAAGAAGGTAACTTTGCAAAAAGCAAAGGAATATCAAAAAGTTCAAAAGTTCAAATTAAGATGTCACCATGTTCACTGGGCCACCTCCTGGATAAATTTTCACAGCAGAAACAGATAGCCATATCTGCTAGCTAGTGATGTAATTTTCCAAATTACAACAATTTATTTATCAGATGACTTAGATTAAGTATTGGCTGGGAAGTTTTTTTTATCATATTGTTCGTGTATCATATTTAATATCTTAGCCTAGAGCTAGCTAATTGTTGACTGTGGGCATGCAATTTGTACCAAGTGAAGTACAGTCTGGAAGAGTTCTCTGGTCTATAACAGATAAGAACCAAAGTTAAAGAGACTCATTCAGAAATTTCTCAGAAACATAGAAAGTTGAAATGCTGAATAACATGAGACTTTTCCCTGATAGTGACAAGTGATTCTAAAGGAATATAATAAAGGAAAGCTGTGATGTATACCAATCTTTCAATGTGATTGAATTAATGTGATCTTTTGGGTACAGACTAAAGTTGGGCCTAAAATCTCAACTTACTGTAACTACTTCCTTTGCTTTTTATTTTCTCTTTTGTTGATGTTCTTCAGATTCTCAATGCACCTGCTCTTGTCAGGACAAACACACAACAATCTTGCCTTGTACTTCTTCATGGATCATGATTCATTGGCAGGAGTTGTTTTAATAATCAATAAGTGATAGAACAATATTCCTGCTTTTAGAGGCCCATATAGTTTTTAATTTTTTTGGTTCAATTTAGAGAACCATAGTATTCCCATATAATATGCTACAGATGCAGCAAATTAATAATGACAAATCATGACCCAGTTGTAATAAATTAATAATATATAATTAACTTTCCTCTAAAGAAAAGGTTTTAAAGTTAAAATCCCCTCTCCAAATGGTAGAAAGAAATTAAAAAAACGTGTTTAATTATTTGTTCCTTGAATATTTGTGTATTGTCCCTGTGTTTTATATGTGTATGCATGTATGTCACTGTATATTTCTATATCTGCTTGCTATATTAAATGGTTGTATTTGAGACAAGTTTGTATCCTTTATAAACTATATAGGATTCAATTATTAAGTTATTATATATATACCTTTTCAATTAAATCAGATCGAGTATCATATGCTACCGTATTGGATACTTCTAATATCCAAGTGTTTTCTCTCCAATAATTGATTAAGTCGTTAAAGGTGATTGCAGAGATTTTGCTGCAAAAGTCCAAAGTGTAACTTATGAAGCAAAGCCGGAACTTTAAATATTAATTCTCACAATAAAAAGGGGTAATAAATTAAATATCAAAATCTAGCCACTGTGTTACATGATAATGTTTTGCATGGACTTTTTACCTGCCCATTATTGAGTAAAATTTAAAAAAGAAAAATAATAGAATACAGACAATAAGGGGATAAGCCGACCACAAGAGGATATATAACAGACCTAACATTAACTCATCATCCAATTGAAGACTAATTGTAATTTGGAAAAATGTTCAACACCCATTGGTTAATTAGTTGCCCTTAGTAGTTGATCAATTCCATGGTTAGGTTTCCACAGCAAACACACACAACCACCCATATGTGACCATCACATGCGCATGATGGTGCCCTTGTGGCTGCTTCACACTGAAATAGATTAAATTAATTTTTTTCCACAAAATTTATTATAATTAGGCACAACGACATAACCCACAAGACCAGGGTCAAAACCCAGAACTTTCAGAGAAATTGTAGAAAATAATTTCGTCTCTTTCATCACCAACAATTGAAGTCAAGATGTCTCAAGTCAATTAGATCTATTTAAGAAGAGCAAGTAACAATATGTATCATTTCAGTGCAAGTAACAGGAAATTGAGCATGAATAATATATATAGTGTACACACTAGAGCTGACCAGAATTAATTTCTAATAGGTTAGGAACATTGTTAAATCAGGTCTCAAAAAAGTTGACATATATCGAGCTCAACTATTCAATTAAATATGATTAATTTCCCATATTTTCTTGCTATATATGCATCATCTCTTTTGTACCTTATTCACTTAGTCAAATGTTTTGTCCATGCAGCCTAATCAAGCCCACAAGAAACCCTGTGCAATTAGTGTTCATTTCCTTTTTTCTCAACGAGAAGTTTGGAGGATAAAGTTGAATTTAATTAGATAAGCTCCATTCTAGGAGAATTTTTTATGTATAACCATCCTTCTCTACATTTGGTCATTGCTTCTCCCTAAAACTCTACAACGTCATATTAAGATTTGTGTGACTTAAGAAGTTGAAGTGAATTATATTATATTACATCATGAAAAGGCTAGTTGTACTTAAAGAAATACCAACTCGAAATAAAAATGAGGAGAAAATGTGAGAATTGTTTGCTGCTTTCTCTTTCTTTTAAAATATTCGTTGCCATTGATTTTGCTTCGAATTCAATCAAAAGTTTTAATATTCCGGATAAGAATAATAATGCTATTTAATTTGCATTAATTATATTGTTTACTGGCTAATTAATCTCTCATAGGGAAAATCTACTTGCATTATGTACCTCTTAATTGAAGGCTTTCTCTATCCATCAAAATATGAACATATAATTGTCTTTTATGTAGTAATCGTATAATTGTCTCAACAATCAAGGAACAAAGTTTTTGGAAAATAACCCGAAAATTAATGAAAATATTTCACATAGTACTTGGAATTATGCTAATGGATGTAGGCAAGATTCCACATAATTACACATTATAATATTTCTTGAGCTTGTAATTTTGGCGAAGCTTAAGCCTTAATAGCCGTTCTCGAGCTGCATACTATAATACTGAATTTAAAAATACACTTGCCCTTGGGATCTTGGCGCCAGCAATCCACGTCATCACCACACCCTCACCTTCCCACTGCTTACCTTCCCTCCAAGACGGTCCCGCTTTGACATAAATTTACAGTGACTGCCACTAGTTCAAATCATCAAACCGCGGTCTTGTAATTTGTGTATAATATGGAACCTTTCGACAGCTTTCAAATTCCAAGTCTTTTAAGTCACAAAGTTGGATGGCACATCTTTAATAACCCTAAAGTCAAGGGGTAAATGGGTAATCAAGACCCTTTATAAATCCCCATTTCAATAGGCCCCAAGGGCACTAAGACTCAGCCGCATACCCAAAACCCATAAAAGAAAAAAAACCCAAAAAAATGGTTGGTCCATCCAATCTAAAAACTCTCCACCCTCTTCAAGTTTCTTCTTCATCATCTTCATCTTCTTCGACTTTGAGCTCCATAATGAAGATCAAAACCCTAATCCACACCCTCATTTTCTCGCACGTGTGCCGCGTAATTCGGTACCTCAACAAGGCCAAGTCCAAGGCCACATCCATTTTCATCCAAATTGTCAAAGAAAGCCAACCCCTGCAGCTAATTTACAGTAGCAAGAACAAAAGGAAGTACAAGAACAAGAACAAGATTTTTTTCGGGTCGTTTCGACTGCACTACAACTGGTGCTCCTCGACGCACGTGCTGCCCGTGCCAGCACGTGTTTACGAGGGACTAGAAGCAGCAGCAACGTCCCAACATTTGTACTATGATTCCACTTGGAATTCAGTGGTTTCCACTGATCATGATCATGAACAGCAATGTGGTGAGTCACAGCTGTCTGGGTACCTCCAATGGCTTGAAGAGAAGAAGGTGCATGATAACAATTGTGCGCCTGCAGCAGAGGCCCCAGATGTGAATGAGATTGATAAGCTAGCTGACTTGTTCATTGCAAGCTGCCATGAGAAGTTCTTGTTGGAGAAGCAGGAGTCATACAGGAGGTTCCAAGAAATGCTTGCCAGAAGTGTGTGAGATAGTGTTTGAATTTCATCCTCTTTTTTTACCTTTCTCATTCTTCTATGTAACATCTTTGGAGTGAGGAAAGTGTAGTGATTGGGTGGGGATTGAGTTTTTTTTATCCTTTTAATTTCTTTCTTCTTTTTTTTTTTCCTCTTTTCTTTTTCAATATGTAGTTACTTGATTAGCTTATGTCTTTTGAAAATGGTGGGGTTCAATTGGAGAATTGTACATGATATGGGTTTGTGGGTATTTGTGCAATTCTTCTTTTGAAATGGTGATGAACCTTAAGATCATTATGGTGTTTTCTTGTTAATTAGTACTTCAAATGGTAGAATTAAGTATATATGCTAAAAATCCTTTTTTGTTTTGGGTTACATTAGAATAATATTGATGATCAAATCCTCAAACTATCATAATCCTAATTGATAGTTTTCAATCTCCTTTCAATCTCCCTCAGTACGACTTGGACCAATCTCAGTAACTTTATTTTGAATCGTAGAACAATTGCATATGTGTGAGTGTTTCAGTGATACAGAATTGCAGGATCTACTTACTAGTCAAAATTAATAAGCACACGCCCCGTCTGTTAATGATAACAATGATGAATATATTCTAAGCTATATGTCCAGCTAGCTAGCTAGGTAGTTGATTATAATTAACGATAATCAATTTTATAAAGTCCAGCATAAATATAATATATATAGTTTGCAGATTTTTAGTGAAAAGGTTCTGCAGATGCAAAAGCAAATTTCACATACTTCCAAGTTCGAAGCCTTTTGAATTATTTATCTATTTTTCTGTTTATCCTTATCTTGTTTTAAAATCAGGAGACAACTTATCACAGATATCGGAAGAAATGTAATTATAGGTGGTGCTCATTTTGTCAAAGGCCTAGAAAATTAGAAATTAAGAAGAACCAAACCTCTTTTGCCAAATATCTTTGTTTTATTTTGGTACTTAGCTAATAGACACTAAAATTTTGATTTCTAGCTTACAGTAATGGAGAAAAACTTTCCTGTAAAAGGCATGTATAGTTAAGTGGCATTTACAAATATATATATATAGTGAAAAATTAATGCCAAACTTTAATGTCTTAAATCTCTCTCCTTTTTCTTTGTAATGACACATTAATGGACCCATTAACTATATATCCATGTTACAAAAAAAAAAAAAGTTTCTCCATAATCATGATATATATTCTGATTTTCAACTTCTCACTTTGTAGATGTACGGTTTGTTTGTTTAAAGCTTATCATTTGGTGATTTTGGTAATCATTTTTACGAATTCATATACTAAAGAGCTTAGACCAAGAATGGACTTGGTCAATAGACTCCCTAATAAGTACATATCACCTGCCTGCCGTGTCTTTTGTGCCCTCTCTCTCTCTCTCTCTCCTAATTACCTGTGAAACATAAGCGCGCGGTTGTTGGATCCCAGCTTCATGTTTCATTTGCATATCTTAGGATTCAGTGTCATGCATGTCTTATATATTATATGTTATATATTTTATATCAGCAAGAAAGAAACATAAACGGAAGAGTAGTGATTCACAAGGTATTGTATGCATCAAAGGAGATGATCCTGATGACACTATTAGGAATTGAGAGAATAGCAAGTTTGTAAAGCCACTTTCATTTTTTCACCGCATTTTTCACATAAGTGGAATATGCACACCCAACTTACATTTAAAAGTAGGTCTTATTTCTGTACCGTCGTTATCAATGTGGTTAGCAACAATAATGTTGGTGTCATCAAATTTTTTTCACCAAATAATGCATTAGTTTACAAATTATTATTTTACTCATTATAAATAAATGAAATGTACTGCGAATCAAGATTTAGAAAACATAAAAATAATGTATATTTTGATGAACAAAATTGTATACCATAAATTTAACGACAGTAACTATGTATTGGGTTAATTAGAAAATATGGTAACAAATAGTATTAATTACTCTTTAGAAAGTTTGAGCACATAGGGAATTAAGCTAGTGATTTGAAAAGTTGAGAGCCTACATGCATATCATGGCTTTATCTAGCTTTGCTATGCATTATGTACGGTGAGAATCGATTCTCATATATCCAATTGTGAGGGTTTTAAAGTTGCACAAATTAAGTTACAGCAAGGCAGGCAATACCATATGCAATCATTGATGACTTTGAGCACATGCACTTGACGACAAGAATAGTACTTGCAGAGTCAATGAAGTCATAATCATATTATATATATTCTTATGCCAATTTGCAATATTTCACAAAATGAAGTCTGATCGATCCCATGGAACCATCTGTGCACTGCACGTAGAAGCATGTGATCCCCGCGCTCGCTCGCCTGAAACCACGCCTAGCTTTCCAACATTGATCAATATATAGCAGATCGATATCATATTAATTCATCGGTAACAGTGATTACATAAGACTTACCACATTTAATTCATCACTAATGCTTGCTTTCTTTGCAATCAAAATAGCTAGCTACCTATTTAGCCATTATGCCTTTATTGGATCTTCAAGTGCTTTTGATTTTGTTAGATTCAATATGATATCAAACTCAGGTTATAATTAAGTTTAAGCTCCGAAGGCTTTATCCCAAATGACATATATATAGAAAAGTTAGGTCAACTAAACAGGTGTCAAGGACTACACACATAGGCGTGTATGGCCATCCATAAGTGAGATTCGATGTGATAGGAGTTGTTGATCAATGTTGGACTAAACTAATTGGTTTCGAACATGTGTTGTAAAGCTCTTGTCAAATAGATATATACAGCCTTAGAAGACAAATTTCTTTTGGGCCCACGAACGCATACAAATTAAGAAGTTTTTTCAATTTTTTAAGTAAGATATTTGGTGTCACTATCACTATCACTATCAGTCAATTACAATTATAAAATTAATAATGCGATTTTTTTTTCTTTGGATTTAATTGTGGTCGAGTACTAATTTTAACATGTAACATGTAATGAAAAGCCATTCTAATTACGTGGTTTTCAAATGTAACTAAGTAACAATAACTTTTTTGTTTGAAGGGCATTCAGATTTCAGACGCTGCAATGTAACCATTGAGCATTCATGTACGCATTTCAAATGATCTTTTCGAGTACTAGACCGCATTAACTATTTAGCTTCGTGTATAACAGCGGTTTGGACCATGGAATCTCCATTTTTTCTTTTATTAAATCAAATTAAGTGGGGTGTATAATATTGTATATGGATTTTAAAAGACTTTTATGGAATATGTATTTCAAAATCATTATAAATCCGACCTATTCTATACGGATTTATAAGGATTTCTATAGATTCTGTAAAACTCTATACAACTCTATGAAAATCTATAAATTCTGCAAAAGTCTGAAACTTGAAAAAAGTCTATAAAAGTCTTTATAAATCTATATACACTACACCCCCTAAGTCTTTTAGTCGGATACTACTACAATTAAATAAGCGCGCGGCAATTTTTACCAAATCACTTAATAACTATTTGGTTTAGCGGTGGGATGGAGTTTAATTAGTTTTTGTTTATTGAAGAAGGTCCTGAGTTCAAATTTCCAAGTCAACAAATTAACTATTGGTCATGTACGTGGTATTTCTTTTCTCGTAATTCGAAGATTTTCTAAAATTACTCATATAAAAGACATTGTTAAGTCAATTATGCTGTTTTATTAGACCGGTTCATTGTTCAAACTTGAAAGTTTATAACGACATTTCAAATTGTAAGCACTGTGTAATACGCAACATATCAGAGTGAATAGGGCACCCACTAACAAAAAATGCTATCAAAACGTACTTGGCTTAATTAAATATCCCAAGTCCTCGAATCAGAGACAAGGATACTAATTGGGTTAAACAAATATCCATGTGGGTACGTATATTTAATTAGGTGAGTTGAATCTGCTGAGAGCATACAGAATTTGCACGCACGATATAATATATTTCAAGTTTTATGTTCAATTAATTTGAGATTGATTATAGATATCTAGTTTTGGAATAGAAAAAAAACCAAAAAACCAACAAAATGGCCGGGCACATGGATTGACTGTAACATTGATATTTAGGCTTCTTAATTTATTCTTATATCCTTGATTTCTTTATATTATTTTAGTTAGTTTATTATTCGTAAACTCCAAATTTTTGAGGTACAATAATCGTCTAATATAATTCAGAATTTGATTTCAGGATTAAGATACTGGGATCAGAACATCCAATTACCATTCCCTTTATTTTCATTTATTAATTTCTTGCAAGGTGGGGTTACACTTAATTGTATATTTTCTGCATGTATATATGTCTCGGTCTTTATGTGCAAGATGAGGTTGTACATAAAAGAACGTGTTAAATTGATACATATTTTTGGCCCATTTCATAAAAGTTAATAAGAGATTTCCAAGTATAGTGATTGTCAGACATTTGAAACCTAGTCATCATTAGTGGGGCAAGGTGACAGTACTAATTAAGGTATGCTTCAGATTGAATATTATTGATAAACCTTGTGGATATGTTCAAAAATAAATGTCTACTGGTAGTTGACATATATACATTACTGTTAACTACGCACTAAGGAGTAGATTGGATGGTTTTGGTTTTTTTTGTACAGAAGATTTAAGGACTCTAAAAAGATGATATGTAGTGTGTAAGGCATCAATATTGATGCTTCCTTTATCCATTTATATTCTTTGTTTCTTTATTCCAAAACCTCTTTGGTTGCTTTCACAAGAGGAGAGAGAGAGAGCTTTAGCAGGACAATTTTGGTTCCTTTGGTCTCCTGCATCCTTAATTATATATGGACTAGCTTTACATAAAAGTGAACGTCTGGAACTTCCAGGGATTTTATTCTTATATAGTATAGAGACTTGGGAGGAGTACGTACTCTGGGCTTGCACTACTGAGTGGATCGTGCTGTGTCTTATTCGTGCTCGTATCAAACAAAATAGTTAAAGACTTATGTCCAATACAGTTCACGAACTCTTTTTTTCATTATCTTTTAGGGTTAAACAACTTTTATTAATGTTATTAATCAATAACTAGTCGTGTCCCTCCGGTGCAGGTTTTATTTTGTGCTCATGCCGAGCCATCTGGCCTAATGCAACCTGTGTTTGACACTAGATATATTCATATGTGGAGTTTTATCTTAAAAATTCTAGTTGTTTATCGAGAGCAGAATAAGATTGGGAGGCATGGTTTTACTATGGAATTAGGTTGTCATATATATGTAGTCGATTTCTGCTAGAGTAATCTTATTGTTATGTCAATTAATCTTCCGATACGAGATTAACTCTATTCACCCTCATAATTTGTATCGAGCCACAAAATTCCAATGATCGCCATATATCCATTAGAATTACCACATTATCCAACTTAATGCCAAATCTTGAGGTATACCGGCCTATTTCGATAGGGTCTCATGTACAACTCCACATTGAGCAATATCAAGTGTACCATGGTCCATGGAACTCAATCCCAATATCATTGTCTTAGGTGAGATTAGTCATAAAACTAATATTAACTAAAAAGCTATACGTTATCTTATACGTACATGTGATCTTAGAGTGATTAGTCACAAGCATTTGGGATTTATCTCAAAGGTTTTATACCTGATAGAGTAGTACTAATTTACTAATGAGTCGTGAGAGTTCTTATTGCCAAAAGAAACTGTTATGTGAGTTATTCCCAGTGTAAAAAAAGAAAAAGAAAAAAAGGTCTAATACAGCTTTTAATCAATTCGGTTAGGTTTACAACTTGATGAGAAACAAAAGAAGTTTTTTTTTTTTTGGCCAGGAAAAAAAATGTGGTGATGATTTGATAAGCGTTGAAAAATTTGCATGAGATGATTGAAGATGAGTTGGCTCTTGGATTTTGTGCTTTCGATCCTTAAATTTGTCGGAGACTCAATATAAAAATGTACGGAAGTCTCTTTGCAGGTCGCAAATTTTTGTTTGTTTTCTAGTATTATTTTGATGTGGTCCAAAGAAAGTGATTAGGGCTGAAATTTATTTAGGATGTGATTTGAGTATGAATTTACAAATACGTTCTAATAAATCAAAAAAGTCTACTGGATCTAGAAGTAGTCCCTTTCTGTTGTACAGAATATGTACTCTAGCAAGTGGATTTAAAATCTAATTAATTTAGAGTAAATCAATATAATTTTACTAACCAATTTGGCATATTATGTCAAATTGAACAGTATTTACTGATAATTTAACAATATAATATATTTAATAAAAAGATATTTTCAGATAAAAGTCATGTATAAGTAAGATCAATATATATAGGGCTGTGAATGTGACACTAAATATCTCACAAATTATTGAGTAGAAGATCTTGAAGTAGCAAGCGTCAAATCTGAAATCTGCATCTGTCCAAAGCATCTGTATATTCAACTCCCCCTACCTACTTGTAAATAATATATATCCCAACAACAAATATAAAATACTTAGTGTTCTATTTTACAAATCTCTGTCAGATTCAATCTTTAAATAATTTCCCCACCAAAAATATGTATATCTAATGATGCGTGCTTTATAATTAAAAGATGTTGCTTCCACCAATTTTATATACATGTTGTTTTTTTTTTTCATGAAAAATATGTAACATAAACATGACATGTGGTCCCATCCTTTGCATATTTACTACTCCAATGCACATTAATGTCACCATAAAAGTTCGAATCCAGATAAATTACTGCTCATTTTCAACTGATTAAAAATGTTTCTCCATTCATCCCAAGAAATATAGAATAAAACTCTCTCTTATCTTATCTCAAAAAAAAGAAATAAAGTAAGAATATTGCAATCCTGAAACTTAAACTAGCTGGACATGACTATTACTTTTTTTCTTTCTCTTATGCCCAGTCCAATCTTTGGATGGGCTTAGTTATTATAGACCCAAAAAAAGCCCAAATCATAAATAAGTGATTAGATCTATAGCCGAGCTGGGCCGCAAACCCAAAACAGATAGTTGAGGTGTGCCTACTTTAAAATAGCATTCGAAAAGCATTGGTTATTTATAAGCCTCAGGTAAAACCCAAAACAAAAAAAAAAAANAAAAAAAAAAAAAAAAAAAAAAAAAAAAAAAAAAAAAAAAAAAAAAAAAGAGAAAAAGAAATTGGCTATTTAAATTAAGATCTTTTGTATTCAAACCAACAATGTTTGTGAAGAAGACAGTGCCAAAATAGTTAACATACTCTTCTGCTTCATCCTCGAGTACCCTCCATTTCCATCTTGACTCACATATTTACAATAGCATTATAAAAGACGTCTTAGGGCATATGAAATGTTGTCCTCAACACCATTTATCGATTGGTCTTAGACTCTTAGGGCACCATTTTTCTATCAGACTAGTCTTTGAACTTTTTTGAGAGTTTAGTATATTGGTATAAAATCAGAAAAGCTATAGTAACAAAAAGTAATTATCCTAAATAATTAATATAGCTTATATTTATGTTATCAATAAAAGGTTACCGACTTTGTGGTCACCGACATGTGCCAATTTCATGATCTGGTCATCTTTTATTTCTAGTGCTTGACAAAATTATGATACATACATGCCATGTGTGGTGACTTGTAGAGATATAACTTTTTGGGCTGTAAAGGAACCTTGTAGTTGTAGCTAGCTAAAAGCCTAAAATGATCGAGCATATATGTGTATGGCTCATCATCGAGCATTTGCTAGTTGACAATGCAACGTGCACTGCTCTTCACTTTCCATCTGTCTTATGACAAAATGGCTTATATGCTACCAATAACGTGCACGATTGGCATTGCCCCTTAAGCCATGACACAACAAGTTAACAACAGTAGATGTAGTGTAACCCAATAGATTAATTAATCAAATAAAGTTTAGAAAAACCGTAACTTTAAATCAAGGCTAGTATTGGTCGGATTTATACTAATTGTTCCTTACTTGTGTTTCAAGGTTTGAATTGCAAACGTTTTTCAGAATGTAACAATTTTTCTTTTAGCAGAAGTAGCACTAGGGAACGGGAATACATATTATGAAGATAGCATCCAGCAATTATCCCATAAAAAGGATAATACATTGACATAAAGATAATTTATAAAAGATTAATTAAGGAGAAAATATTAGATTTCAGAGTGGGAATGAGCTCGTTGCTCCAGTGGTAGAGAGTATATACTTGCATACCAAAAGTCAGAATCTGTAAGCACAAAATCATGAACAACAAAAAAAAAAAGCAGCAAAGGATTCGAACTCAAACTCAAGTACTAATTAAACGCAAATTCATGATAACTTATTATCTAATTCAAGTGTTTATGTACAAAATTCTTACATACTGTCCTCCATCTCTCTACTGCCTCCTATAGCTAGCTAGCTAGCTAGCTACAAATTACAATACTAGAATGAAGCTTAATTTATAACACATATTACAAACAAAGATTAACAAATTAAAGGTAGTACGTACTAGCTAGGCCATGAGAACAAACCAAAGCTTCGTAACATTAACCAAAAAGGAATTAACTCTTCATATGTTCTTGTTCTTGAGATCTCTTGGATATGCATTAATTTCATGCTCAGTACTCGATCAAAGCTAGCTAGCTAGCTACTTGTTCTGGGTAGGATTTGGAACACTTGGTGGTGCCTTCCTCAGACTTTGCTCCACAGCTTTCTTGGGCTGATCTTTCATGGCTCCACTTCTACCACTCAACTTGTTTAGACTTGTAGAAGCAGAAGCCATTAATGGAATATTCAACAGCAGCCTTCTTGATAGGCTTCTAATTTCTCTGCTGGTAAAGCCATCGATGCGTGCTTGATCATCATGGCAGAGACAAAAAGAAGAGCATAAAAGGGTTTCAAGTAGAATCAAAGCAGAGAGAGCACCCAAAGTTCTGAAACTGATGATCTTCATAATTGTGGTTGGTTTGGAGTGAAGTGGAATTATTGGAAAACTATATATATTGGCACTGGTTAAAAGGTATAGTAAGCGTGGGAGTAGGTTTATATGAAATTTGAAAAGGCATGCAACACATGCCTACTTCACGTGGTTTGCCAATACTTTAAGCTTAATTAAAATATTGTAGGACCAAAAAATCTTGGAAAATAGACACTGATAGCATGTTTGCATGAGTGATTTATAATTATAGCATCTAATACTAATTTTGCAAAAAATAATATTTTTTGGACATGAATTATCCCAAATGCCCTTTCCATACATTTGTTATTACTTTTTGCTGCCCCTCCTCTCTCCGCCCTCACCTGCAAAAAAAAAAAAAAAAGGAAGCCCAGCCCTGGCCCCTCCCCACCCTCACCGGCGGGTGACTGAATTTGTGTACTAAATAAATATGTTTATATGTGATGTGATGAGTAAATATAAATGAGATTTCACATAAATAAAATATTATCATATCATTGTAAAATGAAAAAAAAAGGGGCTAAATTTTCTAGTATGGTTAAAACAGGTAGAAGTGCTTTAATCTTTTGTGTATGGCAAATGGCTTGAGTCAGATTATTAAATTAATTCTAAAACAGGTAGAATTAGATTAATTAATTGGTGAAATTAATTGTTTGAGTCAGATTATTAAAAATAGGCAAATAGCTTACTACATATCACATGGTGGCATGGTCAAATAATGTGAAATGACCCATAAAATATATTGCATGTAGTCAAGATTCAACCAAAAAGTTGTAGTCAAGATTCCTCCATTAATTTTAGGTATATTGGTGCTTCTAAAGCACAACGAGTCGACCCTCCCAACTTTAAGACAGGTTCTAGTCAAAACTCATGATCGACTGTCCAATCATAATCAAAACGATCGATTATATAATAGATGTATCATGACAAAATGAAACTAAAATGAATAGAAATGTGATCTCTATTTTAACACCAATGCATCCTGTGCAGCAATTGGATTCAACTGGAAATATGCCACATCTATAGCAGCTGTAATAGTAAATCACAAAGAACATAATAGGAGGATCTTGTGCGGAAAAAAAATGCAGAAAAGTATACAGAACAAGAGTAGTGCAGGGGTGCTCATTGGTAGTGTAAGAGGAACTCACTGATTAGTGTGAGAGAGCCCCTTTTTCTGTCCGTAAATTTTCTCCACAGGAGAGCAGTTTCCGAACATAATTTATTATAAATTTTTTGAACTAATCATGAATGATAAAATTGTAATTAAAACTTCTCTAATTCTTTTTCTTTTTTCTTTTGTACTGGCTTGTTGGAACTTGGAAGCTGCTAAGCATGTGATACTGAATTGACTATTACTGTTTTCTGACTTGGTTGCAAAGCAAGAAAGATTAAACTATAAGACTCATCATGTGACTGAACACAGTGTTCACTGTTCAGTATGTGATTCCAAATCAATCATTATCACTACATGTTCATGGTTCCTAATCTCATGACCTTTTAATATTCATACTAATTTAATATAATTAATTAGCTGGGTAAACCCATATTTTAGTCTTAACATTTTTCCATAAATTTCTTGAACAAGCATATTGCTTCTATTTCATTCATTTTGTACCTAATTGATTTTTTCTGAATTCTGCCAAAATTCAACACCTATATAGCTAGTAGTAACTAGTATATATATACCATTTCCTCTAGTGAGAATCTGTTGAAATCCTAGATTTGGCTAAGAAGATCATCTGCCTATGCGTAATATATGCCAACCTTATAAAACTAATAAAAACGAATGTTTGCTATTTTTTGACTGAACTAGCAAAGCTATAGACTTAGCTGGCTTGTCAGCAGGATTTGAAGTCCCTTTGATTCCATTACATACTTTAATGGGGTACTCCCAAGGGATCGATCGAAAATAGGTGGAAAATGGCAAGGGGATGAACTTGATATATGAAACATATGAAATATAAATTTCAACACCATACAGGACTATGAAATTGAATACTTCCCCAAGTATTATGCAAACATTTTAAGATGGATGGATAATGGAAAAGTGATAAGTCAATTTGAGTCAGTGCCTCAAAAGCAAGCATAACATTTACTTTAGTTGAGGCATTTGTGTGTATATTTTGTTTTGGGGTTTATGCTTGTACTTGAAGGAGTGAGAAGGTGTGTACCTTCAAATCTTATTGTCACATCGATCAACTGTTACATGTAAATAAACTTTAAAAGCTTTTAAACAAGTAGAGAAAGAAATGATTAGAAACTTTGTAGATGGCATTATCACCCAAAAATTACCCGAGGAGATGTCACTACCACCATTCATTCTACTCCATTTGAGCTAAATCGCTAAAAACTATGACTGTTGCACATGGAACCTAAATGTCATATATAGAATCATCGATGATTTTTGGACATATGGCGTAAGTAAATTGGCAATGACACTCTAATATGCCATACAATATTTATCATGTGTCACTTTTAGACAATTGAGACATTTATATTGGGACTAACTCACAAAGTTATTAATTTATGTTAACAAATGCCATTATTAAATTGGATATGATCATATGATACATCAATTTTATTTTTTTTCTTTTGAGAAAATTAGGGTCAAAGGTCTGTGGGATATAATAAAACATAATAAGAATTACAAAGTTTTATGTCACTACAACATCTAGCCAATCTGACACAACACTTATACAGCTAAATAAAGAATTATAAGCATGCAAGTAAACTATCAATAACCAAACAGGAGCAAGCTCTACCTCATCCCAAGTAAACCATCGCATTTGCCAATATCATTGGCTATTCTGTCTTTTCCGGCTTACCTTGGGCATGGAGCCCTTATGCTCCTAAGCCTTCGGAGCCCAACAACCCAAGCTCCTCTCCCTCACCCGCCAAAGCTCCATCATATGAAAAGACATTATGCAACTTAATTACAGAAAATAAAAAACATAAAACATGTGGAACTAGGGCCTGGGTTTACAACTTAGTTCGACCTAGACTAGCTTTCGCTCACCAAACTAATTCCTTGAATCGGTCAAAGGCATAGAATCCATTCTGAGCCTAGGGGATTCACAAGGGATTTTACCTCCCAAAGTCAAACTAAATACTCAAACTCGGGTGCGTGGGTTTACATCTACACCTCTAAATCAACTCCTCCAACACCTTAGAGTTAGTTATTAACTTATTACTTTATTTTTAAATTGTGTTTAGTTGTCATAATAAATACATTAAAAGTTAAAGTAAACTATGGTTTATTATAAAAACTCCAAATGCCACATGTCAGATCTAAAGTAAGGTGGCGAGCAATAGAGATGGTGAGCAAATTTGCTCTCTCTTAACCGGTTATGACGCATCAATTTAGAACAAACTATTGACCCACATACTATACTTATATACATTTAGGATTTTGATATCTTGTAAAGAGAAAAAAAGAAAAGAAAAAGCAAACAGCACACATTGAGGTGAGCCTTCCTACACAGTGCATAAAACCCTCTCTCTTCTTCCGCATCTACACTCTGCATCTCTTTTTCGCAAGAGAGAAGCATTCTTTATATCCATGTATGTCAACTTGTTAAGTAATTCCATCAGTAAGATCTAAAAGATTGGTCAATAGGTATAAGGCCCAAGCCCAACCAAAATTTAGTTGGGCTTTAAAAGTAAGCCCAAAAGCTCAAGGGTGGTTTCTTAGCCCAAGCCTAAATTTAGTAAGTGAAAGCCCGAAGGGTGGTTCCTATATATATAAGATCTTTACTATTAGTCTATTATAAAGTTAATTGAGAAATTTAGTGTTACAGATTTCACTAATTCTTTGTTTACTCAAATAACTCTTTACTAGATTAAAAAGTTAAATTAAATTAATTTAATAAAATTAAAGGCACAAATATAAAATTAACCCAAACTAAAAAATAAAAACAAAAACATTCCACCACTTTATTAGGTGGAGAATTATAAAACAGTTAAAATTTTCAAATTTTTTTAAAATAATTAATAAAAAATAAATAATATTAAATAATTAACAAATTTTATAATTAGAAAATTTCATTTCCCCGTGTCTGCCAAAAATCTAGTGCTTTCTAATTTCCAATGGGTCAGAAACGCCAAAGCCAACGTAACAACGACGACAACATCAACAACTAAGTAGTTTGAATAAAAACCGTAGCTTTCTTCTGCTTTTTAAGTCCCGTAGTCCCTTCCCTCCTCTCTCTTTGATTTTTAAGGATCTTGTAGGATCTACGACTTTGGGTTTTTGAAGTACCAAAGACTGCCAAAACCAGGGCTTTAACCTTTAGCTACACCATTCTTCACAAACCTTAACCCCTACCCTAAAGTTTGTAATCTTATCTAGGGCTCTTGTAAGATCTACTTGGCCATTCTTGGGCATGGACTATGATGTCTCCGACAGCAGTGGTGAGCAAAGTCCGAATCTTTATCATTATCTCCAATCTGGGTCACGTGTTTTATGCAATTTCGGTTAGTGGGTTAGGGTTTAATTTGGATAATTGTGTAATTGAGTTTCGTTCAAGGTCTGCAAAATGGTGGGTTTTGTGTGTATTAGGGTTTTGGCCGTTCTCGGTATAGTTTGCGTTGGATAATGCGTCAGGAGATTGAATTTAAAATTTTGTGTGGTTCCTAGGTGTTAATGTCTGGCTTTTGGTTGATGGGGAGAGAATTGGGCATTGCATGGAATTAGGGTTGGAATTTGCTTTGCTTGATAAATGTTATCATGCGTTTCAGGCTCTGTAATTATGGTATGCTTAATGGATAATTACTTGCAGTTCAATTTGGAATTGATGCATATTGTATTTGTAATTGTGATTCTATTGCACATACCGAATGTGAAAAGAGAGAGAAAAACAAATAAGTAGTCTGGATTCTGAAATTATTTTTTGGTTGGAATCCACATAAGTTGCCTCATACCAGTGTGGGGTTTATCATCTTTGAGAGAGAAAAATTGTCAGCCATTTTTTTGCAAGGAGGGTTCAAGTTACTTGGTCTTGACGGAAACTTAAAGTGATTCCTCGAGTGAAACTTTTTTCCCTTTCATTTTTCCCTAATATATTGATTATTATGTATAGAATGGATGAAACTAAAGAGGGCATAAAGATTAATTTCATTAAATTCACCATTTGATCAAATAAAAAAAAAACCTGAAACTCATGCATACTTCCATATGTATATATATGTAAAATGCATGGATATTAGCAATGTGGCTGTTGTCTGTAATCCCCATAGTGGAAAAGCATTGTTGGTACCATGATAATCTGCTATAATTTTGTCTTAATAGAATGCCATGGGACCTCTTCTAGCCAAGAAGGGGAATTCTGATGTTGAGGTTGCGAGAGTAAACTTTATATAATTTTGTTTTGCTTGAGTTGGTACTCCACAATAGATTTAACCAAGTATTCTTGTTTAAACTGATTTTCCTTTCAAATTGTTGCAGTTCTCAACGATTTCTGTAATCTTGAAGCGATATATTATAAATTATAAATAAACAATATATCTTTTGACATATGTTCAGGATAAATATAATTCACAATCAAATAGCTTTGGGAGATCCCTAACTGCATATGTTCTTGAACCTTAGCTCAAGTGGCATGAGATGGCTGGGAGTGAGGATAGAGATTCTAGCTTCAAACCTCCTTGTAATTAAAATAAAATAAAATCCATAACTCCAGAGATGACTATTCCATTAGTTTTTTTTTATCTGGGCGATTCTTCTGGGTGACGCATTTCTTGTAAGATCATGTATATCTTGATATGGAATAACTGCAGGTACTGATGATGATCTTCCTCCATCTCATCAAAACAGAATTCTAAGAAAGGGTGAAGGCGCAGGAATCAAAAGATCTGCTGTAGGCTCTATTTCATTCTCTAGGATGTATACAGACATGGAGGCCCAAATTCATCACCTAGAGCAAGAAGCATATTGTGCAGTGCTGCGTGCTTTTAAAGCTCAGTCTGATGCAATTACTTGGGTATTTACCTTTTCTTTGTCTGCATGTCTCTGTGCTGGATATCTTGATATTGTTTGCAAATCAAACTTTAACTTTTTAATCGTGTGTTTTTACCTCAGGAGAAGGAAAGTTTGATTACAGAACTTAGGAAAGAGCTGAGAGTATCAGACGATGAACACAGAGAGCTTCTTACCAAGGTTAATTCTGATGACATCATCAGCAAGATAAGGTTTGTCTCTTGAAATTGAAATTGGAAAAAGTTTGGATATAGCTTATAAATTGTCCAAGAGTTTCGTATTTTTAATATTTAATTGTCACGTGTTGGGCCATGTATCAGAGAGTGGAGAAAGTCAGGTGGGCATCAAGCTGCTAGGCTTAGTGCATCTCAGGCTGTTTATGATCTTGTACCCAGTACTACTGTTTCAGCATCCCGAAAAAAACAGAAAACATCACAATCGGTATCTTCTGTAGCATTTATCTGCCATTTCTGGGTTTAATCTTGTACCTCCATTTTTGTATTGAAGGGCTCATTTGAGCCATGAGAAAAGTTGATTCTAAAAATTAAATAATCACGCCAGTAGTGTGAAAAAAAAACTGTGGATTGACCTTAATTTTGTTTGTTTTTCTTAGCACGGTCAGCCGTTCCCTGGTTTTTCTGCAACGAAGTCCATGCAGTACCCTTCTACCGGACCGGCTGGGAATAGGCAATTCACTAACCGCAGTTCTTCTGGTACCCTTGTCACAAGTGAACCTGCTGAAGCAGCAACATTTGATTCATTAATTGGAAGGAAAGTGTGGAAGAGATGGCATGAAGACAACAACTTCTATGAGGCCGTTATAACAGATTACGACCCTGCTAAGGTAGGTTTTGAATTTTGTGCAAGGTGTTTCTATTTAATTCCTTTGCTTCTGCAACAGCATTACTTGTTTTGAAATTTAAAGTAGTAAAATGTCCATGACTATGATTCTATGAATGACTGTTTAGATATTCTCTTATGTGCTAGATTCTTCGGTCATCCAAATCATTTTTTCTTTTCTTATAGGGTCATGCTCTGGTCTATGATATAGACACACAAGATGAGTCATGGGAATGGGTTGATCTCAAAGAGGTTAGTCTCAAGGTTGATTTCTTTATATATGCATTTCAGGTTAGTTATATCATCGCATTGGGAGGTGGACCCACATGTGATCCATTTCATTGCTTTATAAGAGGGATCTCTCTTTAGAAGTTTCCTCTATATATATATATATTTGTCTGTGTCTCGTTTGTTTTCATTGGGAGGTGACTCTTCAGATGTGATCCCTTTCTTTTCCTAAAAAGAGGGAACCCTCTTTAGAAGCTCACTCTAGATATATGTGTGTGCATTCCACATGAAGTATGGCATTAACCTGCCAATTTTCTAGTTGTTATCAATTGCGGAAGCAATTGACTAGACCTAGGATCCACAGGGATAAAGCACAAGAAAAATATCAGTCATTGCTATCTTGTCCTTACTGTTTCAGATCTCTCGTGAGGATCTCCGTTGGGAAGCTGAGAATCCAGGCCTATCACAACGAGGGGGCCATGGTGGTGGGCAAGGAGGACGCAGGGTTAAGAAATCTATGAACCATAGTAGTGTTTTTCCAGGTGCTGGAAGAGGGAGAGGAGCCATAAAGAGCAGGGTTAAGAAATCTATGAACCATAGTAGTGTTATTCCAGGTGCTGGAAGAGGGAGAGGAGCCATAAAGGCTCCATCAAGAAAAGAATTGCTTCCATCACAAAATGGTATAGGAAAGAAGGTGCCAGATGATCTAGAATTATTGAATACTGATACTCTGGTGAAGGAGGTAATTATGATGCACTTCAGACTACTTAACTGAAATTATGTTCATTATTTTCATTTTTGTCACTTTAAATTTCCCCAGGTGGAGAGAGTTTTCAATGCAAGTCATCCCGATCCTTCTGAGCTTGAAAAAGCAAGGAAAATGCTGAAAGTAAGATTAATGATGCATCCTTCACCCTTTCTTTCCCTTTTCGCCTAGTCTGACATTGCAATTTTGACATTTATATGTAACACTTGCAGGATCATGAACAGGCGCTAGTTGATGCCATTGCAAGACTTGCATATGCGTCAGATGGTGAAAGTGGTAATCGATGCATGTGTACATAATAATTTCTTATAATTATGTCTTACATAGGTTTTTTCTTCTTTTTTCCACACTTTTTGAGCCAATAAGTTAAATAACCAATTGTTGTACAATTAGGAATTTTTATTCAGCAAAGTAAAATTTTATTAGCATATTGAAAGTTCATGTTTTTTTGTGGTATTCTGTCGATGCATGTACTTTGGCAGTGCATAATCTGTTCAATCGGTTAAAACTAAAGTAACTGTACCACACTGCACATTTGAGACCCAAACTCAGCAGTTTTGCAGATTGTTTGGAGGACGACTGGAACTTTCCATTAATTGGCTAGGCAACTCTTGGGTTTTCTGACTGAAAACTAAAATGGGTCCTTGAAGATAGATGGATTATACGTCAGGGCTATTCTCACTGGAAATTAAGACCAAATATTGGGATGATGGATGAGGATCTTGGGTGAATTACATGAATAGATCACTAATCAAATCAAATATAGATCCGCCTTATTTATTTATTTGATTTTTATTTTTACAACCTTTCACATTTGATCATTACACGCTGACAATATTTTCTTTACCTTTGTTAGTAATAGTTACTTGATAACATCCACTTCCAAGGATCTCTCTTATCTATAAAAGAGTGTCTAACTTTTGTTTTTGGTCAGAGTGTTTACTAGTTTGTGGATTTAAGCTATTTTAATTTTGCTCATTTTTTCATTTTTGCTTAAAAGCAGATGGAGAGCATACATTTCTGCATGGTCGACCAATGGATGGATAACAAGGAAAACAGGTACTGTGGTGGAAGGCATCAGGGTACCAATGACAGTCCCGGAGTCAAATTGCAGGAAAGGTTGAGGTGGAGACATAATTGTCTTATTTTATTAAATTTTTGATTTTTCATCTGGGTTTCTTTGAGAATCTCAATTGGCCTTGGATGACGAATTGCCTAACTTTATCCACATCCACTTGTACAAACATCTCGATTTAGTGTTCAGGTATGTCATCTAGTTTAGTTTCCATACGAGGGACATGACTCAAATGTAAACTTAGTTATAGCAGTAGCAATGTAAAATTTTGTTGATTTGGTCCTCTTATTTGGTATTGATTCTTGCTGCAAGTTCGAACCATCTACACCAACTCTGCAAAGAAAGCAAAGAAAATCACAATCCTGCAAAAATATGATTAAGTGAACATAAAATTCCACATCTGGTTTAACTTAATACAATAAATAATGATACAAGTGGATATATACCTGAAAAGCAACCTAGAGTCAGATTGAATTGTGCAATGATCCAAGCACATGTAAGTAAGTCCATCTTACTGCACCACTACCACTTATATGTCTGAGACATGAGAGTTTGTCCTGCAACTGCTTCATATTGGTTGTACATCCTGACTACAATTAGCAAAGAGCTTTGGTTTTGTCCATCATAAAATTGCTTCAGTTCTTCATGCATCTGATAAGCGCAGACTACAGAGCCAGGGATCAGGGCACCTACATAAAGAATATTGATAAATGAATACTGTTCCTTTTTGGAATGCTATGAGATATTTAATAAGAAAAATGGGGAAGGGGAAGGAGATCAAAAGGTGAGACTGGTCAAATTCTGCCCAGAAAATATATCTTGATGAACAATATTTTTACACCAATAATGAAGTTATTTCATTCCATCAAATGAACATATCCATAATACTCAAATGGATCTGGATGGACAAAGAATATCATGAAGCGTTTCTTACGTTATGTCAAACATAATGATACGGGTTCAACATTATGAAATATGCACCTTAAGACCTCTCACAAAAGCAAGGAAACATTGAACAGCGCAGGAGATGCCAACTAAACCATAATAATAATAAAATTTGGAAGAGCATGCAATGAACAAAGTATGGTTCCATTCCATGAGTAAATTATGTCAAAAAATTATTTAAAAGTATTATGAGAATGAAATACATATGTCCACACTAGCTTACAAGCAACAAACATATCCAAAAACAATCAAGTTCCCTCTCCAGATTACATAGGAAGAAAAAAGGAGAAATCCAGCTCCCTTTCATACACCTTCAGCAATATTTCACTACTGGATAGCATAAGTACAACGAATTGGAAAATGCAGTAAGCAGAAGACCGAATCAAATTTGCATGAACAACAAACCTTGTCACCAATTCAAAAACCAACTTCTAATAAAATGTTTAACTAGCAAAGGCCCTGTACACAAATGTTGCACCCACTGCTCCGGATAATCAAGAAGAGGAGATAAATTATTAATAAATCCAGTGCCATTTGAACTTTTAATGCATACACAAAAGCAAAAAGGAAAGAAATATAAAACAAAGATTGGCCTTTTTCTACCGATACCCAGAACTGATCCCGCAAATTTAGAGGAAAAGAGCTTTATCTTTCTCTAAATTGACGATCCCAGAATCCACTCTAAAACAAACTCAATCCTCCTAGCATAACTTCTTTCATAGTCAATGAAGACTCTTCCAAATAAAATAACTCCATCAGACACTATACAGTATTAGAGGATTCATTCCTTCTTGTATAAATGTCATTCGAATAAATTAGCTTATTATTCTATAAGGAAGTTCATATGAGATCTTGTTCTTTCAGGCTCTGGGAAAAAGCAAAAAATGGATTTGCACTTGTAACCAATAGACCCATTACCAGAAAAGCTATAATTGCTCATTGGCATCAAATTTTAGTCTTTATCTACACATCTCTCGAAATCATGTAGCTCCAGTTAAGAATCAAAAGTTAATAATAATTATGAATGGAAAAAAGAGAAATGAGAAAAGAAAACCAGAACAAAAACAACTACAGGATCTTCAATGGAGTACACAAATCGATTATCAGCAATAGAATTAGACATCTGAAGCATCAAATGCAGTCATAAACACATTACTTATAAGAATCTTTCACCACACAATTAGACATACACACCACGGATCATCAACGAACTTCAAGCGGGAGAAGAAATACAATAAAAAATAGAACAATTCCAAACATAGAAATGATAATGAAAAGAACCCACCAACAAAATCTGATTCTGCAGATGAATTCTGAGAGACCCTTTTCAGACAGCAACTATATCGTGAAGCATTCCTCTGAATCTGCCCATTTAAGACATTCCCAGAGCTATGGCTCTCAGGAGGACCTGAAATCCACCCATTACAAGTTGGGGTGGAGCAGGACTTTAGCTATCCGTTTTGGGATTCTTTTGGTTGGTTTAAAGATCTGGATATGGAGTTTGAGGTCTTCTGGAGTTGGAATTGTGCATAAGATTCTTTGGAATTCCTCCTTGTCATGAAAAAAGAGTGTGTATGTAAATGGCTAATAATGTTAGAGAGAGAGAGAGAGAGAGAGTTGGGATGGAGTGGAGATGACTTTCTTTTGAAGAAATTCTATCCACTATTATTTTTTCTGAAGGTTTGTTTTGAAATTGCATTTGCATGCCATTTTGAGAAGAATACCTGGAATAAAGGGTACCCATTAAAGAAAATGAAATGGAGAAAGAGGTCCCAATACAATTTTCTTTTTTTCCTTGCAAAGAGATACAAAATCAAGGAGATTCTAAATAGGGGTGACAATTAGTGATTTGTTTCAGTCTGGATTTTAATTTTTGGAATTTAAAAAAATTACCAAATAATATTAAATCTTTCAGTTTAACATATACAATTTCTAACAATGTAACAAGTCTAAACACGCCTCCATTCTTAGTTGAATTCGACACAAAATTTATAAATTACGGTTAGTCATTCATCGATACAAACTTGTAAATAATATGACTCGCTAACACAAATAGTATGTAGATTGGGTTCATTACAAATACAAATAACTTAGTTTTGACACAAACTCATTTTAACTGGTATTATATTATATCACACCACAGTAAATGTATACCACTCCTTCAAACATTTTGATTTTAACCATTCTCAAAACTATAACATCACATTTGGACCATTTAGACAAAGATAAAGACTCATTCTTTTTTTTGTAGAACCTATCAAATATTTTATTTTCGTAGTGTAAAGATGAATCTGAATCTCATATCCATTCACTTTAACTAGAAGTGTTAAATTCACAATTTTCAAATCCTCCTAATTCGCTAGTACTATATTTGTAGACGGGCTATTTAAGTCATTACTATTCTTCTTATACCATATCAAGCAATTTTGCTTTATGTGGTCTCAATCCTTGTACCTGCGATATACCCAAATCTGTTATTGTGGATTGTGCATACATATGTTGAGTCTCATATTAGTTTATACGGGTCCTTTTGGGTGCGTATTGCGTCGACATAACTTCCATGCCAAATGGTATCAAAGCCAATTCAACACTGGCATATGGGATCGAAGGAACTACAATACAGCAGGTTAGGATGTAACGATCAATCTTGATTACTACATAAAAAAGTACCATGGATAATGACACTGATGTGGCGGGTTAAGTGTCCTTGGTTAGTGACATTGGCGTTTCCATTACCTTTGAATTATACATTTTCTTGATCATCTAACAATTTTGTCGTATATTATGGCCCTTGTTTGATTAATAGGATTTGATTGGATAGGTTAAACGACTAGATACATGTGTATTCAATAGAGATCAATAATGTGTTCTAACTTAAAGCAAGAAGATGAAAATAAAATAAATTAACAGTTCTTAGAAATGACGAGATTAGTGGAGATATGAGTTTGTACATAAGAAACCAAGATTAGGTCTTATCTATTTTGTGGTTGAATTTCTTCCTCTTACTATTAGATAAGAGAGTAAATGGCATCTTTGTCGTACAATATAATGGTAATAATTTTCCCACATAGTTAACACATTCATAAGTTGTATGAGTTTCACTCATTCTTTCATCTTCAGGTAGTCAAACACCTCTACAACCATGGCCAATGAACAATAATATTCTAACAAGTGCCTAAGTTGAGGACTTGAGGATCGCGTTATTGAGACTTGTCCAACAATGTAATTCTATGATCGAAAGCATCCATGTTTTGAGTACTCTTCAAGGATCATCGCAAAAAATTCAGTTAAATAACAACATGTACAGCCAATTTATTATCATCTTGATTATTCAGTGTTCATTGAAAACATTATATTCATCTATATATTTTACCACAACCATATAGCTAAATGATTTATGAGTTGATTGATTTCTTACAAGAATGATATTTGAAAATGACCTAAGAAAATACAGTTCATGTGATGAGATTTGAGTAAGTCCAATAATGTCATCTCAAGTTAAATTCTCATTAGAATGCTACAGTGCAATTAAGTATCGTGATATGTACTCCATCATCAAAAGGGAAACAAAACCTACTACTACAAAATAACCATATATAGTTAAGGCAGATTACCAAAACAACCGTCCTCCTTCATTCCCTAGTCAGACCACCATTTATCTCCTTGACTTCCTTTGCATGTCGTGCGGCACTTGCTTCAGTTTCATTAGCCTCTCTATCTTCTTCGTTTAGCTGGAACACTTGTCGTTGGTGCCACTGCAGCCCTCTTTGAGGGCCGTCCCACACTCCTTTTCGCAGCACTTCCTTGCTCTTTTTCTGCCTGTCTCCCACCAGACCCTCTGCGTGAAGCTTGATCTTTCTGTGCATTTCCTTTGCCATTTCCATTTTTTCTCTGCTCCACTCCTCCTTTGCTATTATTCTCAGCCTCAGGGGTCTTCACTGTCTCCAGAAATGATCCATTGTTGGATGAGTTCCTCTTCATTCTACTCAAGAAATTTGCTGCACTTCGCTTTTTCCCACTTGCATTATTGTTTCCCTTCCTTTCTGTCTCAGCTTTGGACTCTGAGTTCTCAGTGCTAGTCACTCCTCTGCTTGAAAACCCCACATTGGAATTGGCTTTGGCATCTGAATTCCTCTCAGACTTGGTATTACTACGGCTCCTGCCATTTTTGGTCGAGTTGTTTCTTGAACTGCTCCTGAGTCTTTCTTTTCTTCTCTTCTTTGTTACATGAAGTTTCTCAACTTCATCCGAGGACTCTTCTTTCTGCTTCCAATTTATAGCTGGTTTGACATCACGGAATGATGTGGTTGTTTGTTCCTTCTGTCTGTCCGGTCCTTTGCTGTCCTGTCCAGAAGAAGATGTGGATGCTCTTGCGGTAATTGAGCTGCGTTTGCGACAAGCATTCAGTGGAATTGATAGTTTTGATTTTGCTAGCAATGAATCTGACAATTCAGGTTCTAAATTCAAATGTGACGCTGTTGGTGCCGGAGTTTCTTCTTTTGGTGGTATTGGAGTTTCTTCTTTAGGAGGTGTTGGAGTTTCTTCTTTGGGAGATGGATCTAGTTTAGGAGCCTTAAGAGCCCTTTCCTTTGAAACAAGTGACTGAAGCTCACATGCAGCCTTGTATTCTGGAGACTTTCTGCGAAAGAATACCTTGGCATTGCTGCAAATAAGCAAAAGATCTCGGAAAAAATTGCTGCTGCAGCCTGAGTAGCAATCCCCTTCAAGTCTGGTTTGCACCATTCCAAAATCTATATGTTGCCGAATCATGTTCATATAAATGGGTGTGTCCTGCAACATTTGAGAACCATAAGCCACATTGTTATTTGCAAGTAACGAAAGTTACTAAAGATATATTGTCTTGTATGATGAACACCATGCATCCCTAAGAAAATCCCTATTAGAGAGAAGCCAGAATCCCAGATCCTAGACAAAAATACTCCCACTATCCAATATGCCAAAGGATTAAGATTACTAATTTGTATGGTATGGTTTAATTAACTGCTATTGTTCTGCAGTTTCTAAGTTGAAGGCACAAAAAGGTAGGTAGGCCCAACCACTTTGTATGGTCAAATTACAACTGGTAGTCTGGTAGAGGTTATGTGGCCTTCTTAGCTAATAATAAAATGCAATCTCAAAATCAAACACCTTATTAGCGAATCCACCATTTCCAAGTCAATATAATATCATGTGTACACCATGATATGATGTTGGTACGCCAAATTTTATTGCACTCCAAAAGTTGCCTTAATATGGGACCCCACCAACTATATAGTCCACAAATTGAAAAAAAATATATATATATTATATGTGACCTAATGTCATGTGGTGTTTTCAATTCATTAAATTATAATACATATACAATTTTAAAAGATGTTTAAGGTTTTAAATATTAATAATTGTACGCGTATTACAATTCACTTAGATTGATAACACTGTGGCCATGTTGAAAAACTTTCTGCCATAATTGAGTGCATCGAATTTCATATTATTTATTTATTTATGGAAAGGTCAGCATGCAACTTTGAACATGCTAAAATTACTTGCATCTTTCTCGCAAAACCAAAAAAGCAAAGATCTAATCGAGAATAAAGACCTAAATCCAACGGGTCGGTCCACCCATTTAATATATATCTAACAAGGCGCAAAGTGGTGGGCCCAGTGGCACTGAAATACACCCATGGGCCAAGGCCCGACGGACCCACCCAACCTAATTTATTTTCCACAAAAACGTACCCTTTGGTCTTTACGACTTTATCTGCATTTTTAATGGAATTCCTAACCCGCACCATCAAGTAGAATATAACTGCTTAAAACATGGCAAAAAAACACAACTCGTCATCATCACAGAACCTGCTAACATGTCAATTCCATATTGGATTATAACATTCGACCAGAATACGTCATCGTTTTCATTTTCGCAAAAATAACACTAATTTTAAAAAAAATTATTGTACCTGGTAATGGAGCCGGCGCTCGAAAAAGGAGGCGGCTTTGTGAGACCGCACGATCTCGAAGAAATCAACCAACGGCTGAGATTGCGAGGGTACCGGTTTCATGGCGGGAGATTGATCCTCTTGTTCATCCGGTCTGTCCGGTTCGGCCGGTTTCTGTTCCGACCCTGTTTTCCTCGACAAACTCGCCGAGCTCTGCACCTCACTACTACTCTGACTCTCCTTTGTCCCCTCCTCCCCTCCTTTTGACTCGGCCACCGATTCCCTCAACTCGCCCGAGTTCGCCGCCTTCTCCGACTCCCGAACCACCGGTTCCTTCGTTACCGAATCGGAACTCCCGTTACACGAATTCTCCACCGCCTGACCGGACGCCTTCCCGCACGGTCCGACCTCCCCGGAGGCCGGTTCAGCCGGCTCGGAGTCCTTATCCTCCGCGACGACTCCGGTTTCGGGAGCCTCAGGTTTCGGATCTGTCGTGTTGGATTTGTCAAACGACCGATCGTCGCGCATGGAAGCTTCGCCGGATATGTCTTTCGCGGCGAGTTTTCCCGATTCCGGCGAAACGTTTTCCTGTTCGACGTGTTTGTCTTCATCTTCAATTTTTATTTCTTCTTCTTCTTCTCTGGTTCTCTCTGGATCCGATTTTTCCAATGATTTATCGCTCTCTCTGAAACTCTGTTCGCGCACTTCCTTCAACCTCTCCACCTTCAATTGCAGAGACCTGAAAGATTACAAATTTACAGTCACACAAACACAATGAATCGAAACATTCGTTTTTTTGTTAATCTAATCCTTAGAGAGATGGATTTTTGAGATTTACACAATGGAGTGGTCGTAGCGTTGCAGTTCGAGTCTGAGTTCGTCGAGGCGGAGCTGTCGCAACTGGTCGAGCCAAGGAATGGGGGTTGCGGCATCGTCGTTAGCGTTGGCGTCCAAAACGGCGTCTTTTTGGCTGAAACGACGTAGTAGGTCGTGGTACTTGCGTTTACACGTTTGGGGGCTGAGTTGTTGGAGGCTGGAGCTCCGCTTGCAGAGTTCGGTGGCGACGGAGTCCCAGCTATGGGTGCCGTAACGGTGGACGGCGCAGGCGAGGAGGAGCTCCTCCCACGTCCCCCACGACGTTGTTGTTTGTTTCTCGGGAAAGTTGGGCTTATCCATAACACGAAAATCATTCAATTTCAATCCATTTTTCAAAAACTTCCCTCTGCAGCAACTGCTTCATTTTTTGTTTTGTTGTTTATTTTGTCGTAGACTCTTAGCCAGGCACTTATCTCGGAGAGCATGCTTATACGCTTCGTAGCCTCCGAGCACTGACTTGCTTTTGTCGGCCAAAATTACAATTTTGTCCCCTATTTTCTTTATTAAATAAATTACCAAAAAAATTTTTATTCTATGTTTTATATTATAAAAACGAATCTGATTATTGAAGTTTGAAAATTTCCCATTTGGCCCTTATATTTTATATTATTTAAAATTTAAGAATATTTTATAACTAAAATGAAATTTTGTCCGAAATTAAAAGTAATTAACTCGCAAGTTTTATTAAAAAAGGACAAACGAGCTCTGATGCCCGACCACACCACCGACACCGCCACAATCCCCCTCATAGGATGTTCGGCACTGGTATGTCGAAAATGTGAGTTTCGTTCGGCAAGTAACCACCAAACATCTAGGACCCGTTCGGCAGATACTTGTCTACTTTTTTGATGGCAGCAGTTCACTGTGGTTGCAGCAGGTAGGGGCACAACCTTGAAAGCAAGCTCAAGGAAGAAGGGTGAGGCAAGGTATGTTGTGCTCGGCGATGGCGAGCTAGCTGGAGGAGCAGCTGCTGATGTCAGCGATTTGGCACTGCTCTGGGGTGGAAGCTCGACGGTGCGACCTGGAGTGGCGCTGGTGGCAGGGGGTGCTTGTAAGTCCGAGGATGTCACCATTGGGGTTGCAAGCGAGACGGAGAAGGGTGAGCTTGGCTCTTTTACAGACAGAGACAAAGAAAAGAAGAGAGGAGAGGGGTCGTGAGCTGGGCAGAGGCACGGGGTAAGAGCAGAGAACAGACAAGAGAGATAGGGTGTGTTGGGGAGGGCTTTTGGGTCTTTTTAAAATGGATAACTGATGGAGATGTGCAAAGAGAGGAAATATGGTGTGCAAATAAAAGCACCTTTTTTGTTTTATAATCTGAAATTTTAAATATTATTTTTGGAATATGAAAATGACTTTTGGTAAAGACTTCGTAGGGTCAGAATTTAGAAACCTAATAAGTCTTGAACCCATAAAGAAATTGATTAAATAAATAAAATATGTCGTCGATGTGAATCATGTGATTGCCTCCATGAGCCACAGGAGCAACCTTACCGGGTTTATGGATCAGGAATTTATGACTTTTGCAATTTGCCTCTCCAAAATTGTAAGAATTACAATTTAGGTTCCTTAACAAATGAAATGACCTTTTTGTGGCAAAAAAAAAAAAAAA
>QANT01000517.1:37281-55346 GCA_003254885.1 Purshia tridentata
AAAAAAAAAAAAAAAAACAAGTGAAATGACCTTTATTGAACAAGTGAGACAATTATTGAACTAAAACATAACTTAAAAAGAATTGTGGAATAAAATTAAACTAGCTATAAAATAAGTTGACCACATCTGTAATTTCCTCATTCAAATAATTCCCAAAAGTAATCGCATCAGCAGCATGTGATCTGCAGCCTAAACAGTAAGCACACATAGATGACATTTTTTACGTGTATCATACACCCCTATGTGGTGTAATCTAACGTATGTGGTGTAATCTAACGTGTAAGAGTATTGTTAGATGATATGTTTATTTTTGTAGAGTATAATATTACTAATATTCACCCCTATTATTGTACATATATTAATTGTACTATGTGACAATATGTCAATTACACTGAAAAATCTATATACCGTAACACTCTCTAGTCTGGAACAATGCCAAGCCCATGGGATTGTCAGGAGCAACGCAAGGGTAACTGGGTAAGGCACAAAGGAGCAGCCTCTACTTAGCCCATATTGTGTAAAGTAGAGCATACTTAACGAGTTAATTTTCATACATGGTTAGCTAGCCTTACAATATTGATCTTTATCAACCCCTTAAATAAACAATTTTGAGCAGGTTTTAAAATAAATACATAATTTGTCAAAGATATTAGCCTATCAGTATTACCATGAAGTATCCTCAGAAAGAAAAAGAATGGAGGAAAAAAACTTAAAATACAAAAAATGACAACTCCTTCAAATACTAAAGCAATCATGTGATTAATTATTAATTCAAAAGTTACAACCATATCGATTAATTTATTTTTCAAGAAGAAGATATAAGACAGAGATCTAGAAACAAGAAGATCATATATTATAAATTAAACCCATATATATGATAAGCTATACAGTCAAATCGCGAGCTTGAAATGGAAGCTGGTGGTCTGTTGTTGGGTACTTAACAAGGTGTTTCCGGGGACTACGAAAGCTTCCATGATTCATCCATGTCTTCCTTTTCCATGTCCTATGCAATTCTTTCATGACTTGATCATTTGCTTCAGTTGCTGCTGCTGAGTGGATCCAAATAGAGGAGGAGGCAAAAATGATCATCAGCAACATCAAAACCCTGATCAACTGCACCATTTCTGTGGCACTCCTGCCTGCTTCTGCTGTTGGCTGTGTGTGATAAGGTGCTTTTAGCTTTTGTGTTGGTGTCTGCAGAGAAGGAGAAGAGTAGTGTGGTAATTATAAAGGAGGCTAGAAAAGGGGCAACTTTGCTTAGGTTGGAAGTCAGGTAGATATCATTAAGCCTCGCACACTCTCAATGTGTGGATGAGTTTTAGTGTTGAATATAGGATTACACTTTAGGTGGGTAATAATTGTGTGTTTGGTAGGTGAGTAGTAGTTAAATGATTCTGTTAGTAGACCGCTAGTCCTTAAGGAGCATCACTTTCAGAATAAGTAAAGCATTAAGTGCTTTACCTAGATATTCAGTCAATAAGTGCTTATCTCCATCTGTTTTATTCTGAATCTCTGCTAATTACAACAAGAGTTGGTACATAATTAACTTATGTTAGCTCTTTTAGAAAAATAAGAACTTGACTTTCCAAGAATTTTATAATTATTATTAACTTTTTAAAGCTCAAATCTCTATCAGCCGTTTGATCTCATTTGATTGCATCCAACGGCAGCCCGCACAATCTCACATTTATGTTAACTTCATTTTTTTGTTGTTGAAAAAACTCCTTAAAGTACTGAAAATGATAAAAGTTTGATTTGTTACATCACACCCAATGCCTCCTAATTATCAAGCTTAACAATATGATATCGCACCTGATTACAAAAGTTAAAACTATAGGTATGCAAATGAAAAATAACGCAAACAAGATGAACCAAAATTGTAATTTCCGAATTTTTCTGCTAAGAGTTTCATTTTAACTGTCCTACATGTGAGTACAAGACTTCACTCTGATCTGATCTAGCAAATCCAATCAATTTGAATGATGTGTGAACTCGATTTCTCTTTTTGGAAGAGAATTAGTTTAGTTTATATTGCTTTGGGTTGCAGAAAATTGGAATGAGAACTAGAATTTGTTTGAGTTTGCATAGAGATCAAGAAACAGTGAAACACAACACTCTGTAGGACCTGGCTAAGGCTAACCACCACTGTGACTTAATGACCACTCTTATTATTCAGCAAATTTTTTACACCCTAAATCACCAAAACTCAAAAAAACAAAGCAACACCCCAAAAATTTGAACAAAATGAAAAATAAATTACCAAAGATTTGGAATTTTGAGCAAATTTTGAAACACCCATCAGTGATTATTGAGTGTCTTCTTCAACTCCTCACTCATCACATCTCCCTCCGAAGGTTTCTTCTCGTTGTTTCTCCAATCAACTTTCCCGCTCGAATTCCGAGTCCCATTACTCCTCTCCGTCTCCCGGTACTTCCCCGAATTCGAATTCCCCCTCGCGCCGGTGATTTCCTGCCGGAGATCCTCTACCGCTTTTCTCAGCAACCCATTCTCGCTTTGTAACGAATCCAGCTGACGCTTCACCGAAAAACAAGCCTCCGCCACCTCAGCATTCCCCGGAAATGTCATCAACGCCGTACCCTCCGCCTTTGTGCTGCTGCTGCTACTTCCCTTCGAATCCCCGCCGTCCACGTGTTCGATCCCGATCTTATTCATCACCAGGAACGGGATTTTCTGAAACGCAATCCCCGCTGTCGGATTATTAGGACCGCTCTTCACCTCCGCCGGAACCCTAACGCCCCACCGCAAGCTCAGCACGGCTCGCTTCCTCACCGGCACTGATGTCCTCGCCGCCACCTCCATCCCGGAGAAAATACCAGTGATGGTTCCGACCGCATGACTCTCAGGGGGCGAAACCGTAATTTTCTTCCCCGAAAACACGCCGTCCACCGCCACGGGCGTCTCTGCCACTTTAATCGACGAATTGTCCGCCGAAACGACGCCGTTTTCAGAGCCGATGATCTTATCAAACACCGAGGACTGCGATTTCTTTATCGAGAAGTCGCCGAACTGGGGCTTGAAGTGGAGCATGAAGCTAGGATTTCCGCGGCCGAGCAAATTGAACTCGGCGCTCATGAGCATGGAGCTGGAGATCGGCGACCCGAACGAGCCAGTGCCGGTCTTCACGATGAGGGAGAAGGGGTTCCACGTGTCGTTCGGGCGGTAGGCGAGTCGGATGGAGGGTCCGGATTCGAAGAAGGTGCCGAGGTTGAGAGTGAGCTCCTTGGACTCGCCGGCGACGATGCCGGACTGGAACGGCAGGCCCAAGATGCTGAGGGGCACTTTGGCCCTCAGCAATGGCTTCTGGTCCTCGCGGAATTTGACTGAAGCTTTCATTCTTTTATTTAGATTTTGTTTGAGCAGAAAACCCTAACCCTATAGGCTATATCCCAAATTGTGAATTTCTTTTGTGCAAAATTTATAACAATTCAAATGAAATTTTGGCTGGATTTGCGTTGCGTTTTGGCGGGTCCCTTAAATTTTAGCGCTCAACTTTGGGTGTATTTACGAAACTGCTGTGTTTCATGGCATGTGTTTAAGGTTCTAAGCTCTACTGTAATTTTGAGAAATTATAGGGGTAATGTTTGCCTGCAAGAGGGTCAAGGTTTGGTTTGGGTACACGTGGCAATAATGTATGAATTTTTTAAATTTTGAAGTTTGAATTAAATTTTTTTGAATTTGTGAAGTTTTAAAAATAATTACACACAGTCATTGACTCATCGGCGCGGATTTAGTTGCTTAATGGTGGTTGGTGGTGCTACATACACTCCCATGGCTGCCGGATTCCCTACTCTAAAATAAGTAGTGGTACTAAAATTTTCATACAACGGGTATTTTTCATTAAACGACTTAATTTTTGATAAGAGTAATAAACATATGAACGCATATATTCGTGATAAATAAATTTTATTTGACTAACATAAGGTTTCTTATTTTTAGTTAGAATGTGAGAGTTAATCCAAAAAATTCCAAGTAAAAATATGACAAAGTCAATTAAACCCTAAATACACATATTCTTTGCTAATCATAAAATATTGTCATGTCAATGCAACATGTCATATGGTTCGAACTCATTACAAAATCAATAGGGAATATAATTGGTTTTAATATATATCAACTTAAAAAATAATAACATATCAAGTTAATGTCAAATAACGAAGAACTCGATTTTGATGCGACAAACATGTTTAACTAGTATTATATTATAAAAAATGAAATAAAAAACTCATTTTGATTATTTAATAGATTTGTGTTCTTTTGATGATTTCCCATTGGTTGTGTGCATTTGGTTAATTTTGTCTTACCAACATATAGGGTAAGTGTTGGGTTTCTAAGTGCTAAGTGAACTTTGATTTTTGTGGTTATAGCATGGATAATGTACTGTGTACATAGTTTTTTATATTGCTAACGGAAAGATGCAATTTGTGTATTACTATTAACTGAAGATGATTTATTTACCGATTAGTCATTGGCTAAGTGATATTTTTATTCACAATGTTCTAATTCTCCTCCCACAAATAAAAATAATAAAAGTAACAGTGCTATTTGGGGATGGATAGTATACATAAAGTGAATGTATGATTTTATTCGATTTGGACATTAAACCATAAATCAAACCAATAAACTTGAACGGTTTGGTTCAGTTCAATTCGATTTAGTTAAGTTATTTGTAAAAACAACAAGAACTTTAAATTCAACTGGTGCTAATTAAATAATTAATTATTTGAAATAACTTCACTAAAACATATTCAAATGCACAATTCACACTAACAAAATAATATATAACATGCAATAATATTAATATGACAATATATATCAAGCAAACAAATCCAAATAAAAAATAAAAAATATAATAGATGGTTCTGTTCAATTTGATTTTTTCGATTTGTAGAAATTTAAAACTACTAAGAACAGTTCTTATCAATTTGGTTTGGTTTGATTTCTTAACTTTTTCATTGACCAAACCAAACCAAACCAATTTTTGGTGGTTTGGTATGAACGGTTTTTGCACACCCTTAGTTAAAAGTTTCTTAAAAGCTTTATTGTGCAACTCCACATCGTATTTTGATTATTGAAATCGTCTATTTTTTAGTTATCTATTGAAAGATCATTCATGCAACAATTAGATAAATCATAAACCATTTGATTGTTGGATTAAATGGTCATAATTTCAATTGTTCACCAAAACATGTTGTTCTTTTATTTATTTAAACAAAATTAGATATTATATTAGTTTCTAATTTGTCTAAGTTTTTACATATATGATATTTGAATAGTCTTAAAAAATATACAATTTGGACCATTAAATTATAAAACTAAGTTAAATAAAACTATTTGAAAAATTTTCTTAATGGATGATCTCTATGATACTTTCATAATGTGTCCCCATGTCTTAGTTGGGCTGGGTTATACCTCTATATTTAAGGTAGTAGCCAAAGGACATCAAATTGGTGACTAAACTTTAACTTTTCTTTCCATATCATTTAAGGCAATAGGCAACATGGACCTAGAAAAAAAAAGGAATGGACCTAAATAAACAAAATTTCGGACAAAATCTATTGTAGCTCAAATTTTGCAGCCCAATGGCCAAATCTAAAGCTTATATAAGGAAAATTCATTTACATGAATCATACCACAATTTGCTTGCAAAGAGATAAATTAAGACCAAAAAAAAAAAGAGAAACATGTGTCGTCTGTTTGGGTATAGATGGAACGCAAGGAAGAATTACAGGTATGTTTGACTTTAACCTAGAAAAAAAAAAAGGAATGGACCTAAATAAACAAAATTTGGGACTAAATCTATTGTAGCTCAAATTTTGCATCCCAATGGCCAAATCTAAAGCTTATATAAGGAAAATTCATTTACATGAATCATACCACAATTTGCTTGCAAAGAGATAAATTAGGACCAAAAAAAAAAAAGAGAAACATGTGTCGTCTGTTTGGGTACAGATGAAACGCAAGGAAGAATTACAGGTATGTTTGACTTTACGCTTTTAAATTTTTTTATTTTTTCTGGGTTGGCTTTCCGTATAAGCTTTTTTTTTTTTTTTCCTCTTTGGACGAGTCTTGCCATATAAGCTTTGTTTTTTATGGGATGGCTTACGCAGCAAGCCTAATAGATATTTCATCACTACCACCCAACATAAATGGTTGGAGAAATCTTAGCCGTTGACTCTCTCTTGGGCTAAATACTATAAATTCACTTTTAAAAAACCAGCAATACCAACAGCCGCGTAATACATACAGAAACACAGAAGAAGAAGAGGGAAAAACGACTCTTTAAATCCAAGGTTTTAAATTTTTATTTCAAAATTTTCAAATAATCTTCGAATTCGATTCCTGGGTTTTTTCAATTCCTTGAGGGTTTACTATAGAGAACCATTTTAATACATTGATTTTTTTCCCGGGAAAGTTAGCGAGAAAATTTAACTTTCCTGATTTTCTTTTCCCGGGAAAGCTCACGAGGAATTCGAAGTAGTTGTACGGATGGTGAAACGCGAATTCGTTAGTGCGAATAGTAGTGGGGGAGATGAAACGGACCAACATCAGGCCGTGGCTGACCGTAGAGTCCTCCGATCACGTTACCTCACTATGAAGACCATCATCAACGGTATCCACTTATCAATTTTTTGTATTTCTTTGGTTTATTTGTATGCTCTTTTGTGCACTTTATGTGTTTGATGTTTGGTTTCGGAGTTGTTTGTATTATTCAGCCAATTGGGGTTTAAATTTCGTTATTCTCTGTTTGGTTGCTGAGAAAGACCTTCGTGTTCTGTTTTTTATTGTCTCTATTTCCATAAAAATGTGATATTTAAAAAATGACTGGTTTCCGGATGATGATTAATTTGTATAGGCACGAATAAAAGCAGTTTAATTTTCTTAGTAATGAAATTATGGAAAGTTATAGTTTACTAATTACTTTTTTACGGTGCCTAAAATGGATATGAAGATGAAAGAGAGGATATCACAAAAGCGGATTCTGACAAGTTTAACTCGATCTTTAATGAAGTGGAGAGCTTGCACGAGCTGGGTAATTTCCCTTATTTGTCATATAAGTTTTCTCTTTTACTGCTTTAGTTGTTTCTGGGTGATGCTTAATTTAATGGTTTGCAATGCGTTTCAGTAAAAAATCCAAGAGAGCAAGTCGCTGATGCAGAGGCGCTTTTGGACATCACGAACACCTTGATGACCTCTGTCAAGGCACATAACAAGGAAGGAATAACAGCTTCGGATTTTGTCACCTGTATTCTTAGCGACTTTGGGCAACAAAGTGGAAGCATCAGCTCCATATCTTGGAAGGATATCGGAATTGCAGTCTCACATGTTATGCAGAGTGGCCCTCAATGCTGTACTATGTAATAATAGCAATGGAATCATTTTATTTCTTTTTGTATATTCCTTCTTCTCTGAATTATTGGATTAACAATATGGTTTGCTCTTATGTCAGGATTGGGCCTATGAATGCTGAAGTAAAGCAACGGAAGGCTGTTGTTCGCAGAAAACATGTGAAGCCTACAGAAAATGATACCCCTAAAGAGGTAGAGCGGTTTATCCAATTTCTAGTGTTGCATCTTTACAAAATTCTCAGTCTCAGAAGAATTCTCCTTACAAGCATTGTAGAACATATGCATCTTTAATTCTTTA
Organism: Purshia tridentata; assembly: GCA_003254885.1. Taxonomy (NCBI): domain Eukaryota; kingdom Viridiplantae; phylum Streptophyta; class Magnoliopsida; order Rosales; family Rosaceae; genus Purshia; species Purshia tridentata. Next base: position 44,947 of record QANT01000517.1, read on the forward strand.
TTGTGTTAACTCATTATCATTTCAATCTCTGATATTATATTTTCTCAAATTTTTAGCAGTTTCCTAAAGTTCACTGTAACTTTGTGCAGCTTAATGATTCTGTGGTAGAAGAGGAAACGGAAACTGTTAAAAATATGGCAACTTTGTTTAATATCTTGAGGAAAAATAGAAGAGTCAGGCTTGAAAATCTAGTCCTGAATCGAAATTCTTTTGCACAGACGGTGGAAAATCTATTTTCTCTCTCATTTCTAGTTAAAGATGGGCGAGCTGAAATAAAACTGAATGAGGAAGGCTATCATCTAGTTTGTAAGATCCTTTGCAAATGCTCACTTTCATCTCTGTGATGGCTTATTCTCTTCTATTTTTTGTTTGGTTATTTATAAAGTTTTGTGTTTGCTATGTCAGCACCAAGGAATGCTCCTGCTGCCAATGTTGTTGCCTCAGGGAAGGTTGATTACTGCCACTTCGTCTTCAGATTTGATTTCAATGACTGGAAGGTACTTGAAAATTTTATTGATTGAATGTTTATAATATCTCATCTAATCAATGATTTTACTTTACTAAACAAACCTGTCCCCTGCTGGAATTCTCAGTTGATGAAACAGTCTGTTGGGGCTGAGGAGGAGCTGATGCCACATAGGTGTGAAGTCAACATATCAAGCAATTCTCAATCAGATCCGCAATGTGAAGAATCTCAAACAACTACAACACCAATTAGGAAGTTGTCCAGGAACAGAGGCTTGATTTTACAGGAGCAGCCTGTTGCGGAAAGTTTGGGTGATGGTAATCAATCAATTGTGGAAGACTCGCCTGGATGTGATTATATTGAAGCAAGAGCTACTGCGATTCGGAAAGGAAAGCGGAAACTGTTGTGAGGTTTTACAGAGGGAGATGAAGCATACTTCTTTTGCTGAGATTTAGGATTTGCTTTGAGTTACAGCTAGCAGTCATTCATGTTTGTATAGTTAGAGTTGTATGCATTATTTTGGTTTCATGCATATAGGGAAGGGTAAACTGATGTGAGGTTTAGTATGCTTTTGCTGACATTTAGGAGGTGCTTTATAAACAGTCATTTAGCTTTGTAGAGTCAGAAATATATCAACTATTTTTGATTCATACATGGGAAATTTCTGTCATACAACCACTTTTTGACCCTTGGATGTTGATGAGTTCACTTTTCCACTACTAGGGTATAGATTCTCTACCATTCGTGGTTGTATAACATACAACAATTGTACCAAGGCTGAATTCTCATACGTGTACGACTAGGATGTCATCCTCCCTATTGGCCCATTTCCCCTTTAGTTCTTATATTTTATTTTATTTTATAGGTGCTTTTGATGCTAGAAGGTTCTTATATAGGAAGTTTTAGTTGTATATTCGTTTTTAGGTGCCATTTTCTTTTCATTTTTCGTGATACTTTTAGGTGCAGTGCAGTTTGTCATCATTCTCTGATGATTGTACCAAAAATATTCATTCATAAAATCCGCTGCTATACAATTATTTTATTATCAATCCAGAAACCTGTCTCCACAATTGCAATATGAACATGTCTTCTACAACTTAGCATTCCTTGCTTTGGCAAAAGGCCTTGATGACCTTGGTTCTTTTGTGAAGAGCATTGGTTCCTTTTTTATTGTCATGACTGTCAAATGATATTACAATATGATAAAAAAATAAAAGGGTAAAAATCCTTTCAGATTTTGTGTTATTTTCAATCCATGATTTTGGCTTGGAGTGGAAACAAATCATGATTAACACCTATAATGTCAACAGAAAATGAGGAATGAAGTCCTCTAGAAACCATTACTCCATAGAAAGCGCTCACATAATCCTTGTTATCAGGACCTCTACAGAGCACACAACAGCATTAGTTTTCTTTTGAAAGATATAGTTTTTATAAAGTTGCGCTTTGTGCAAATCCCATTGCTTTTAGACCATTGTTGGCGTATACAACGCTGCCGGTGATAGCTGATGCCAATGGTGATGCCAGGAAAGCAGCAACATTCCCCACCTCCTCTGTTTACATGTATGTTTAAAGTCAAATTAAGTTACTAGGCAAAATTCTAATATAATGGAGGATATTCATGCCTGCGTTCTGGTTCATCTAGTAGAAAATGATGATAAGCCAAAAAAATCATGAGTTTGAGCCTATTCTAACGATCATTTATAATTGGTAAGATCCTGAAATGTATACTAACACATGCTATCAATTGGTGAACAACTTTGGTGACCCTAACTTTATTGTTTAGGAAATTTTCTCTAGAAATAACGAATTTGAACATTCTATCAAATAATTGTGTACTTAATTACTCACCAGCAGATAATTCCTTCTGTAAGGGTGCATTGGCTGTTGAGTAGTCAATCAGCTCATCAAGCGTAGCAATTGCTTTTGCAGCACGACTTCTTAGTGGGCCTGCATTAAGGGATAAAGAAACATGAGTAAGAAAATGTGGAGAGCAATTTCATACCTGGTACCCGCTTTGGTACCAGGCCTTTAATCAAAATCATTGAAACTCCCAGCTCTTCCCATTTCTCTCTCTCTCTCTCTCTCTCTCTCTCTCTCTACTCTCCCTTCAATGGCTTTGATCAAAGGCTTGGTACCAAAACGGCTACCAGGCCAGGTATGAAATCTGCTCTCAAAATTGTGAGGGGGATGAAACAAGTTTGAAGCCCCAAAAAGCCATTTGTTGGACTCAGACATCTGACATCACAGGAACCATACCACTTATTAGCATCATATTGAATTTTGAGGGTTGATTTCAATAGTTGGTCCACAACATCTCTCTCTCTCTCTCTCTCTCTCTCTCTCTCACATATAGAGATCCCTGTGAAACACATCCCCACAGAATAGGAGGAGGTGCACCACATCTCTTCTGAGATATTTTAATAAAAAATCAAATAATATGATTTTTAAATTGATATCGAAATTCATCCAAGAAGAAGGCATAACAACTGCTCTCAACTCCTCAATTTAAGAGTTCCATCATCAAGCATACGCATTACAGAATATATGATATTTTAAATGGTCTTAGACCTCAAGATGGTCGTGTTAATGTGTTAACTACAGTACCAGCAGATATTGTGTTGATTCTAATTCCATATTTTCTTCCAGCTTCAAAGGCCAGCACCTGAATTAAGCATATAAATGTGATACATATATTTCATCACAAACAAAAAGAAGAGAAAATTAGATATGGTCTATCTCAAATATTTGAAATAAATGAACAAAACAAAAATTAAAAGACTCACACGTGTGTCGCTCTCTAGAGCAGCCTTGGCTGAACTCATGCCTCCACCATATCTGCAAGTAGATTAGGTTTAGTGAAAAGTTTGTTCTGAGAACTGTTCTTCAAGTTTCAAAGGATGAAGAAACATACCCTAGAATGACCCTTTCTGAAGCAATGAATGTTAGAGAGATCGAAGCACCACCTGTCATGTTAACATATACCCTTAGATTCTAGGCTTTCTAGCAACACTTGATGGCACATCAATGAATTCTTGAAAAAAAGGAGAAAGAAAGTAATAAAATCAGAACTGTGCCTGGGTTTATTATTGGAGCAAAATTCTTGAGTAAAGATATGAACGAGTAACTTGATGCTGAGATTGCCGCTAGATATCCTTTTCTCGATGTCTCCAAAAGATTTTTTTTAACCTGTGCATGATACATTAACTACCTAAGTACCATGAAAATCTTAAACAACACCGCTAAATGGAAAATGTGATGACGTTTTCACCTCTGGTCCATTAGCAAGTGAATGGACAAGGATATCAATGCTGCCAAAATCCTGTTTTACAGAATCAACAACCTCCTGCAAATTTTTTATAAAGAAATCAGCCAACATAGTCCATCTGCATCAGTTTTTTAAACCAAAATAACCAAATTAAAAGAAAATAAGCTTGATACATGCACATATGCAATTCACCATGAACTTCAGTGACCATGGAAATATATATTTGCAAATAGGTTTGATACATTTCAAGCATGCAATTCACCATGAAGTTCAACGAACAGAAACATCTAGAACAATACATTTCTACCATCATAATTCTGACACATTCTATTTCCCACCTTGAAGATCATTTACAATGAGCCAACCAATCTCATGGACCAGTATGCCACAGAGTAGATGAACTTTCAGTATATTTTTTGTGGTGTTCAGGTCCAAGCTATTAAAAATGATTTATGTTATATGAAATAGGCCAAATTTATATGTAAATCTTTTGCAAATATTTTTTATTGGGGGAGGGGGGAGCCAAGGCCCTTTCTGGTCCCTCTTCCTTTGGCCTCTGCATGTCACAATAAGGCTAGGTTATAAAATAAGTCATTTCCTATGAGTCAATAAAATCTTCATTTAATAACTTCAATTGGATAATATTCTGGTCCACAAATTATGATACCGTAACAGTCCACTTTGAGTATCCAAAGTAGCGTTTGTTTGATTTCATCTGCACAGAACCAAAATATGAACATCACTACAAATATAATTACACTGGATTGCACATTTCAGAAACTAAATCAGGAGATTTATACATCTTTAGGAACATCTTCAGGATTGTCAAAAACTGCATCCAATGGATAAACTTTGGCAATTTTCATCAAAGAACCATCTGGCAATCTGAAAGAATTAGCAATAACAGAAACTTAGAGACAATTAGAAAACATCAACAGATTTGCATGAAATGCAAGAAACAAAAAATTTGCTCTTACTTGCGTGATTCGTCAAACTTCCCACGCCTTAAACTGGATTCGAAAATATTAAGTGCCTATGTGGAATAATACTTCATTAAAAACTATAAAATCTTGTCAGAAGTTAAGGCTCCATGATCACAAGAAAATTTGGTTAGATCAATATACATACCGGCACCCATGTACCAACTAGAATTTCAGCACCAGCAGCAGCAAGAGACTTTGCTATTGCCCATCCATATCCATTATCATCAGCCACACCAGCAATGAATGCTCTCTTTCCTGCAAACAGCTGTCCCAGTGTTAGATGCAGCAGTTGCTATGCTCTCCTTGTCTGGACAATAATCAACTAAGGTAAGCAACCTTGGAATGCCAATACATTGATATTACATCCTTTTCCCAAACCTTTGTATCTCTATTTCTTGGAAGAAAATAATTGAAAAATAGATGAATTCACATTCCTTTTACTATCCTCCTGATTTAGGACTAGAGCTCTCTTGATTTTCTGGCAATGGAAACCAAAGAGGACAGTGCACCTGTAGCTCTTTATTGACACCGCCAATAATCTAAAATAAAAAATCATAGAGGGTAATGACAAGGACCTTCCTGGGAGACTTCCCGGCAACATCTCTGACTCTCATTTTCAAATATTTTTCATTTGTGTATCAGTGTATACCTCTGGCTTAAATCAGTTTGATGGTTAGGAATATACAGGGATCCTAGACATGGTAATATTGCATTCTGAAAGCAGTTCCTGGCATCCTTCTATCTGTCATTCAGTAACTTATGCAGATGCTATGAGTTCGCAAGTATGCTGGTTTTCTAGACAATATGGGTAATTGTGAACCCCAATAACTCTTGTTGCTTAATTTGACTTGTGTGTCATTCAGTGTAAAAGTCTATGACAATTAAGAAAAACACAGTTTCGAACAACATACAAACAAGTTAAAATGTTGAGTGCTTAAGCATATTTGCTATAAGAAAGATGCTTGACCTCTCAAATCAATGGGCAATCCTGGTAGTGGATTGTTCTCAGCTGCTCCTGACAATGCTCTTGTGATAACCTTCACTGATTTTAAAGGCCCTGATTTGAAGCTCTGGAAGAATGGCTGCCTTTCTGAGATGTTAGAAGAGCTTTTAAGCCTTTTCAAAATTGCCACTTCACTCTTTTTACCAAAATTTGCTGTGCATGACATATAAGTTCTTTGAAAGGAAGATATGCAAGGCTTAACTGCTGCCATGTGTGATCCAGGAGTTGCAGTCATGGCCATTTTTGATACAGATCGCCGGAAACAAAACAAAATCCTGCAATATTGAGAAGGCATTAACATTTGCAATACACATAGCTAACACCCTGCTAGTAAGTTCCAACTTTTCACATGTTATCAGCAATTATTTAGAGATATATCTAATGCTGCTTCTTAACTACGAACACAAGCAGCTACTTAAACATATTTTCTTATAAAGTTCACAAATCAAGTTGTAAATAGTGTCCTTGTATACAATTAAAATCTTTTAATTAATTAGTCGAGTCAGTGTAGATTCTAAGAATTAATAAAGAATATATGTACGTTTCAACCTACAACATATATGACTAAATCTTCACATGGATGAAAGTCAGACCTGGTAAAATCATCTACGACACGATAACACGACATGAACACGCACAAAATTATTGGTGTTCTGGTCAAGCCTTATCAGGTCAGGTCCATAAGGGGTTGACACGATAATAACACAAAAATAAACTGGTTAATTTATGAAAATTGTTTTATTTATGTTTTACAAACTTTTTTTAAGCTTTTATTTATTTGTTGGATGTGTTTTCTTCTAACCTATTTTAGACCTTTGTTATATAATGTGTTAACCATAAGTTTTAAAAATATTTTAAGATGTTTTATCTATGTTATGCTTGGTAATTTTTTATAATTTTGGAAATTTGTTGTTGGCTGACAAAAAATAGAAAAAAGGGGTAAAATACAAAACTAGATGAAAATTAACAAGTAAATTTGGGTTTGTATATTTGGACACGATAAGTTAACGAGTCAAATTTGAGTTTAAAATAATTTTACACAGCATGAACATGCGAAAACACGGATATGTTGCTAATTCTAGGTGAAAAAATAATTTGGCATATTACTTTTTCACATTGTCAAACAACTTTTATCCGAGTGGTAATTTTAATGAATAGAAAGCAAAAAATAAATAATAAATAAATTATTGGTTTCACATTTTTGGATTAGATGGTAACCCATAAAAACAATAACAGCAGTCTCAACCATATTTCTCTATAAAACAGTCTCAAAACTAAATGAATGAACAAATTTGGAAACATATAAACACACACATAGAACATGGAATCAACCCAATAAAAATATTCCTAGAATGTAACAACATTTAGTTGAATCCAAACATCCTTAGAAGCATGCATATAACTATACAAGAAAGATCCGGCACTCACCTCTGACCTCTGTGAGAGTGTCTGGGTGAGAAGAGAAAGTTAAGGCTGTGTACGTTTATATAATGTGATTATGTGAGTGAGTTTTTTTGTGTTGCTTTCGATGAAATCAATGTTTTGGATGGTTGGTGACTGCTAGAGCTGTAGGAGAGGGCGTTGAGCATTTGATTTTGGCGGCTGTGTGGAATTACAATTTTACCCTTGACACTCACTTGGTTCAGTTCTTTGATTACTGGTCCAATTCTGAACGTTGAAATCAATGTTTTGGGTGGTTGGTGACTGCTAGAGCTGTAGGAGAGGGCGTTGAGCATTTGATTTTGGCGGCTGCGTGGAATTACAATTTTACCCTTGATACTCACTTGGTCCAGTTCTTTGATTACTGGTCCAATTCTGAACGTTGAGGTGGAAAGGTGGGCTAGTGCTAGTGTGGGGATAGAGAAGTTGGTTGGTCTTTTAACATTTGGCTTTTTTTATACCCCGATTTATAAATCCCTACCTAAATTAAAAATTAAGTCAATTTACTATTTGAATTAAAAAAATTTTGCAATATAACACCTCTGTCCAATTCTGTTAATTTTCTGTTAAAAATAAGGGCATTTTAATTTTTTTTAATGAAGTTTTTATTATTGATTATGTAAATAATAAATAATTAAATAAAAAATGAAGAAATAAAACAGAAAAAATACCCGCTCATCGCCTCCTAACATCTAAATCTTGAAAAGCTCTGCATATTCATTTGTTCAATCTGCGGGTGGGAGTACAAAGGATAATGATGGCAGAGAGGTTGGAAGAAAGGAATGATGGAAATTCCTATGCATATGGCAAGCAAAAGCTAGGTACCAAGTCCCCAATGTCCAGAACACCTGAACCAACCATCACCATGCAACCAATTCTTTATCATTTCATATTTGACCCATCTCTGATTTCTCTGCTTAATATTCTAAAATTCTTGCAAAAGCACCACTGCACCGTCACTCACTGATCACCCTCCCCACACTTTGCACCACCCGGCAAGCCACCATCAACCCTCTCCCCTGCACCGAGCCCCGTCACACCCTCCCCCACCCAATCTTAGCACTGTCGCACTCGCATTGTCGTCGCACATCAATTCCACCAAATCCATCAAACAAAAATTATTAAAAATATATATAAACAAAAAAAACAAAGAAATTTCGTACCATTAATGAAAAATTGAGAGCAAGCCCAACCTCAGTCGGTGGCATCAGACAGGGACTCCTCATCTGAGAGTCAGTTAGCCAATTTGCCAACCATGGCTTCGATGGTGAGAAAGGAGAGCTGAGATAGTGAGAAAGGAGATGAGGGGTCTTCTGCTTTGGGTTCGGGATTGGGGGGTCTTTGGGTTTAAGGTGTGCTTTAGCTTGATATATCTTCTAGCATGGTCTGGGTTTACTTTGTCATAGCCTTTGAAGAGGGAATCTATGGTTGTGCTCTACTTTATGGGCTTGGATGAAGTTAGAAGATGGGTGGGGCTGTTTTGTCAGACCATGGAGTTGTAGACGGAGAGAGAGAGAGAAAGAGAAAAAAAAAAAAAGAGAAGGGAAAGAGGGAATGACAAAAACACCCATGAAAAAAAGGGCACTTACATCTCACGTGCTCTTTTTTGATAGAAAAATTGATGGAATTGGATGGAAGCGTTACATTGCAAAACTTTTTTAGTTCAGGTGGTAGATTCATTCAATTTTTAATTTAGATGGTGATTTGCAAATCGAAGTATAATCCAAGTGGGTGATTTACAAAAAAACCTTAAAATTTTTCTGCAAAGCAAATCAAAGAGTTTAAATAGCAAAAACCTAGCTAATCAGTTATTTCACAATATTAGATAGGTCCAAAGTCCAACTCTATTGTTCCTTAAAAAGAGTGGTTATATTATTTTCCCACCCATATTTTAATAAAAAATAATAATGACCAATGTATCTTTTTGTAAAATGACATCTAAGGACTTGATTAAAAAAAAATCTACTTTACCCACCGCTCTCAACTCACCCACCTTCTTACAACGACCTAAACTCCATAAATCCAAAAATCTTTTTTTTTATTTTTCTCATATCATTATTTTTTTGATTATATTATTTTTGGTGATAGATAATCAAATTGACGTTAGAGAGAATTCACCTAGTTAAAAGATAAGTAGCCTCCTCTCAGTTGTGTCAAATGTCCTAAGCCAAAGCCGAGTCTTTGCTTGCTTCCCTCTGCGAGGGTCTTCTATGTATGATGTCTTGAATTAATTAACTTAATTCTTCTGCATTTATAAGTCTTTGAAGTTGTGAGAAATTAGGTCATATTACATGTAAGCATCTTTTATTGAGATTATAATATGAGTCGACATGAACATGGGTTGACCAAGTCGAATCCAAGCTTTTCTTCGAAGGTGCTATGCTCTTCTTCACATATATATACTACGATGCTTAATTTGATCTTCGATCTTCACACGTAATTAATCATATGAGGGCTAGAATGGTTTAATAATTTGACTATTTTTCAAGATGACATTCACATAATAATCAAGATGGTTTATATATATAACTAATAATTTGAGTATTTTTCAATGAAAATAGGTAAAAAGTTTGTAATTTTAACCTCTAAATATAAACGTAAATTATGCTCCCTATACATTAGGATGTCTAAACCTAATTAACTAACCTAATAAATTTCCTTCAAGTGAATACAATATTAAAATGGGTACACCTTGTAGAAAACGAGATATTTGATCAATGATGTCATATATAAATCGAGCGATTTTGAAAGAAAAAAAAAGGGTGAGTAATAGTGAAAAGGGGTGAGAAGAATGTTTATTGAGTGGGTGTTTGAGTTGGTATATCAAAGGGTGTTACAGGAATAATGAGGGGTGTAAAGAATGTTTGAATATTTTTTTTTCAAATTTAATGGGAGTGTAAAAATAAGGCCGGTGAAAAGGGTGACAATATAACCACTCCTAAAAAAATAGATAAAATATATAGCGACAACCTACTTCTAATGATTAAGGCTTTTAAGTTCTCCATTTTGGACAAGTTAAAAGGTTGTAGCGTCATACATAATTTAATAAAGTATTATAGAGTTATTATCTAATAAGATATTTAAATAATCTACATGGTTGAAAAAATAGTTTTCATTTTAATGTCTTATTTTAAGAAATAGCGGTTATATTCTCATCTATTGTCCTATTTTCTGACCCACATTTAATGAAAATGATAATGAAAAATTTATTTTTATGTAAAATGACTTCAAAGGACTTAA